>JBAMJR010000264.1:442500-477500 GCA_038501785.1 Myoxocephalus aenaeus
TAGCCTGTGCTAGTGTGCGTTACTGTGTGTTAGTGTATATTATTTTCTGTGTGTGTGTGTGTGTGTGTGTGTGTGCTGACCTGGGGAGCTCTTCTGTCTGAACTCTTCGTTCTGCATCTCTATCAGCACTGCAGGAGGAGAGAGGAGACAAACTCATCATCATCACCTTCATCATCATCACCTTCTGAGAGCCAGTGAAACAATGTGGAGGCTCTCTAGCGTTCAGTAGACTAACATGATGTGTTTACTCACTATATATTATATATAGTATATATATTATAATACATTATATATATATATATATATATATATATATATATATATATATATATATTAGGGTGTTAAATGTATTTTGAGTTGCAGTGAGGATCATAATGTACTCATCATAATAAATTACACACTGAACTTGAACATAAACACATTCATTTGCATTTCTTAATAAAACTATTAACAATGTCTGACTTATGTATACTTATATGTAAAAGATATGAATATATTTTGTAAATACATAATAAATGTGTTCTATTCTTCTTAGTAAAACTTAAATCCCTAATTAAATACCACAGCATGTGATGTTCAGGAGGGTTCTAGGTTAAACTGTCTCATGTATTTTTATGCCACTTTTAGATGAAACTAAGCCATCTTAATCATAATATGTTGCTTCTAGGTGGGTGAGAATATGAAAAAAGTATACAGACATACAAATGTCAGCTCATGAAAAGATCAGTGGATGAGTAAGTAATGGAATTCTGGGAAAATGACTGTAGACTATAAAATAAAAAATACATGGAAATGGCCTCTTTAATAAATAATATCCACACAGGCCTTTAAATGTCTGGAAAAATACTCAGAAAACAGAAAGTTTCTCAAGAGTTTCCATCTCAGAGTTCAGGGTTGGAGGCGGTTCAACCTGTTTCTGAGCCGGCGGACGTTGAAGCTGCGCCTGCAGGAGTCGTGACGTCCAGGCAGCTCGTTCTCTTACCTTCAGAGTTCTGGCGCGAGGCCGCTCCTCGGATCCTGAAGGCCTGCCTGCTTCTGCTGCGTTCTCCGAAGCTCCAGCTCTTCGGGACCTTGCTGGGACTCTCCTCCGGATTGGGCTCCGTGCCGGAGGACCCTCGCAGGGCCTGGACGTTCCCCAGTCCTCCAGGAGTAGCAGCTGGGCCGACTGTGGGGAACCAGTGGAGATAGGAAGTCGGGAAGGAAAGAAGGAGGTTGAGAATGAGAAGCACCAGTTTGTTTGTTTCCTGGTTAATGCCAGCAGTCAAAGCAGTTCCTCCAGCAGCCTGGAAGTTCATCCTGTCTGGTAAACGCTTGATAAACTGGTAGATTGTCTAGTTTTTACTGGTTGGTGGGAATGAGAACCTGCAGACTGTTGAGTCTCAACTGATCAAACTAAACCAAAGAACTTCCTGTGACTGTTCCCCATTCATTCAAATCAAAAAGCTCCCAAAAAAGTTACTGAATGCAGAAAACAACAGATATGAGTCCACTGTGTTTACGTGTCTTCCTCAAACTTCAGACTCAACAGCGAACCTGTTGGGAGGATCAAAACGTAGGAAACAATCATCTCATTGTTCCCTTCGAACTGTTCTACAACTGCAACATTTAAGGACTTTGGCTCGATTACCCACCGTGCTGAGGTGAACCTTTTCCTTTGGTCACTGAACTCCGGGGAGACGAGAAGACCCACTCCTTCAGACTGACCTTGTGACTGCAGACAGACAGACAGACAGACAGACAGACAGACAGACAGACAGACAGTTGTATTTGGATCTAAAAAGTTTCTGCATCTGGCAGGAGTCTGGAAGAAAAGGTCCTTCATGTCCTTTATTGTGAACAAATCCTCCTTCTTTCCAAACATGTGACATTTCTTATTTCCTGTCCATGATTTCTGAGTTCAGTTGGTGTTCAGCCAATGCTAAAGTGTCTTAAAGCTGCATTCTCTCTCTTGACTCCTCTGGTTGTATAGAAGTCTATGCTTCATGTGTAAAAGCTGCATTCTCTCTCCTGACCACCAGGGGGCCACTCCTCTGGTTGTATAGAAGTCTATGCTTCATGTGTTAAAGCTGCATTCTCTCTCCTGACCACCAGGAGGTGACTCCTCTGGTTGTATAGAAGACTATGTTTCATATGGTAAAGCTGCATTCTCTCTCCTGACCACCAGGGGGAGACTCCTCTGGTTGTATAGAAGTCTATGCTTCATGTGTTAAAGCTGCATTCTCTCTACTGACCACCAGGAGGGGTGACTCCTCTGGTTGTATAGAAGTATATGCTTCATGTGTTAAATCTCCATTCTCTCTACTCACCACTAGGGGATGACTCCTCTGGTTGTATAGAAGTATATGATTCATGTGTTAAAGCTGCATTCTCTCTCCTGACCATCAGGGGGTGACTCCTCTGGTTGTATAGAAGTATATGCTTCATGTGTTAAATCTCCATTCTCTCTACTCACCACTAGGGGATGACTCCTCTGGTTGTATAGAAGTATATGCTTCATGTGTTAAAGCTGCATTCTCTCTCCTGACCACCAGGGGGTGACTCCTCTGGTTGTATAGAAGTCTATGCTTCATGTGTTAAAGCTGCATTCTCTCTCCTGACCACCAGGGGGTGACTCCTCTGGTTGTATAGAAGTCTATATAAATGACTCTACTTCTCTTGATGTATTCCCTCAGTAAACATTGTAAACATGAGTTTATGTCTCAATCTCTAGTTTCAAGTCTTCTTCAATACAGCATGATGTTCATTTAGTAAATTATGGTCATTTAGAGTCAAACAGACCATAAAGCAGGGGACGCTTTAGGGGCGGGGCTACAATGTGATTGACAGGTCGACACCAGAGACATATATCTCTACACTACAAGGCTAGTAGTGCTAGCCTACAAGGTAACTGTTTTATTAACTGGTGTTGACTTTTTAGAGCCAGAAGTGTACACTGACCTGGGAGACTGTTCAGGCTGGACATCCTTCCTGCAGACAGAGAGAGAGAGTTATTATTATATATTGAATAAATTAGAATTTTACGATAATCCTGACTTCCTGACTATTAAATGTCAACAACACATTTTACATAGAAGAATACTGCAGTAGTTGTAGTAGCAGTAGTAGTTTGTGTACTGGTGGTATAGCTATATATATATATATATATATATATATATATATATATATATATATTCTCACGGATCCCGAGGGAGGCTGGGGACATGGAATCCGAGTGGACCATGTTCAAAGCCTCTATTGTGGACGCGGCCGCTAGGAGCTGTGGTCGGAAGGTGTGGTCATGGCGGCAACCCGAGAACCCGGTGGTGGACACCGGGGGTGAGGGAAGCCGTCAAACTGAAGAAGGAGGCCTTTCGGGCCTGGCTGGCCCAGGGATCTCCTGAAGCAGCTGACAGGTACCGGCAGGCCAGAAGGGCTGCAGCTGCGAAGGTCGCGGAAGCTAAAACTCGGGCATGGGAGGAGTTCGGGGAGGCCATGGAGAAGGACTTTCGGTTGGCCTCAAGGAAGTTCTGGCAAACCATCCGACGGCTCAGGAAGGGAAAGCAGGGCCTACCCCAGGCTGTTCTCAGCGTGGGGGGGGAACTGCTGACCCGGACTGGGGACATCGTCGGGCGGTGGAAAGAGCACTTTGAGGAACTCCTAAACCCGGCCAACATGTCCCATGGAGAGGGGGCAGCGCCGGAAGACTTTGGGGTGGTTGCACCCATATCCCTGGCAGAGGTCGCTAAGGTAGTCAAAAAGCTCCTTGGTGGCAAGGCGCCGGGGGTGGATGAGATCCGCCCTGAGATGCTGAAAGCGCTGGACATTGTTGGGCTGTCTTGGCTGACACGCCTTTGCAGTGTCGCATGGGGGTCGGGAACAGTGCCCTTGGACTGGCAGACCGGGGTGGTGGTTCCCATCTTCAAGAAGGGGGACCGGAGAGTGTGCTCGAACTATCGTGGTATCACACTGCTCAGCCTCCCGGGGAAAGCTTATGCCAGGGTGCTGGAAAGGAGGCTCCGACCGCTTGTCGAACCTCAGATTCAAGACGAACAGTGTGGATTCCGTCCCAGTCGTGGAACAGTGGACCAGCTCTTTACCCTCGCAAGACTACTGGAGGGGTCCTGGGAGTTTGCCCAACCAGTCTACATGTGCTTTGTGGACTTGGAGAAGGCTTTCGACCGGGTCCCTCTGGGTTTTTTGTGGGGGGTGCTGCGGGAGTATGGGGTGCCGGACCCGTTGGCACGGGCCATCCGGTCTCTGTACGCCTGCAGTAGGAGCTGTGTTCGTATCCTCGGTAGTAAGTCAGGCACGTTCCCGGTGGGTGTTGGCCTCCGCCAGGGCTGCCCTTTATCACTGGTCCAGTTCGTGACTTTCATGGACAGGATATCTAGGCGCAGCCAGGGGGCGGAGAAGATCCGGTTCGGGAATCTCGGGATCGCCTCTCTGCTGTTCGCGGATGATGTGGTCCTGTTTGCCTCCTCGGACCGTGACCTCCAGCATTCACTGGGGCGTTTTGCAGCCGAGTGTGAAGCGGCAGGGATGAGAGTTAGCACCTCCAAATCTGAGGCCATGGTGCTCTGCCGGAAACCGGTGGACTGCTCCCTCCAGGTGGGGACAAACTGCCTACCCCAAGCGAAGGAGTTCAAGTATCTCTGGGTTTTTCAGCCAAATAAACCAGGAAACTGGCCAGGATGAGACACAGGAAGCCGATGTACCACGCAGTGATCAACTCCTGCAGAGAGAGAGACAGCATGCAGTGAGACAGGGAGAGAGAGAGAGAGAGAGAGAGAGAGAGAGAGAGAGAGAGAGAGAGAGAGAGAGAGACAGCATGATGCAGTGAGACAGAGAGAGAGAGAGAGAGAGAGAGAGAGAGAGAGAGACATCATGATGCAGTGAGACAGAGAACAAAGAGTCACACATGTGATCAGTAACTGTGATCAATACAGTTCAGGATCAATGGAAACCATTAGAAGTCGAGCTTCCTGTCAGGGAGACGATACCAATGAACCCATACTGCTGACACTACAGTGAAAGCAGTTGAAGTGGAGGCGGCTCAGGGAGACGATACCAATGAACCTATACTGCTGACACTACAGTGAAAGCAGTTGAAGTGGAGGCGGCAGAGTAAAGGCTCAGGTCACCTTGCTGTGGGCGTAGACCACCGAGCCCAGCAGCTTCCAGGTTCCTCCCCGCCGGTCCATCCTGATCATCCTCAGAATCTGAAGGAAACGAAGCGACCTGATGGCTGAAGTGGCGAAGACGTTCCCCTGAGTCCCTGCAGCCAACACTGAGATGGACGCTATCAGCACCATGATGTCTGCAGACAGACAGGCGGAGAGACAGACAGAGAGAGAGAGAGAGAGAGAGAGAGAGAGACAGACAGACAGACAGAGAGACAGGTATCAGGTGATCACAAAGTCTCACATTGTTCACCCGGTTTAAAAATGCTTTTCTTAAAACACTTTAGTCCTGATGAGCTGTCTGAAGGTAAATGAAGTGTTGTTGAAGTCTCAGGGTAAATGAAGTGTTGTTATACTCTGAAGGTAAATGAAGTGTTGTTAAAGTCTGAGAGTAATGAAGTGTTGTTATAGTCTGAGGGTAAATGAAGTGTTGTTGAAGTCTGAGAGTAAAGGAAGTGCTGTTATAGTCTGAAGGTAAATTAAGTGTTGTTAAAGTCAGAGTAAATGAAGTGTTGCTATAGTCTGAAGGTAAGTGTTGTTAAAGTCAGAGTAAATGAAGTGTTGCTATAGACTAAGAGTAAATTAAGTGTTGTTAAAGTCATCAGACTCACCTGTCTGAGAGTAAAGAAAGTGTTTTTCTTCTCTAAAAGTAATGAAGTGGTGTCAAAGTCTGAGAGTAAATGAAGTGTTGTTATAGTCTGAGGGTAAAGAAGTGTTGTTGAAGTCTGAGGGTAAATGAAGTGGTGTCATAGTCAGAGAGTAATGAAGTAGTGTTATAGTCTGAGGGTAAAGAAGTGTTGTTATAGTCAGAGTAAATGAAGTGTTGTTATAGTCTGAGAGTAATGAAGTGTTGTTATAGTCTGAAGGTAAGTGTTCTTATATATATATATATATTCGTACATACATACATACATACATACATACATACATACATACATACATACATACATTACATACATACATACATACATACATACATACATACATACATACATACATATATACATACATAGGAAACTAAGAAGGAACACAAGGACCTAATATCACCATCATCATCATAGAAAGTGTTCAGTGTGGCGCTCTGATCGGGGAGATGACTGATGTGTGTTTAACACCACGAGTCACGCAGAGTTTACCAGAATGTAGAGAGCGTCCTCTGAAGACTTCTCGTACTCTCTGATGGTGGAGAACACAGACAGAACCAGACAGGAGAACACCAGCACAAACCTGAACAGAGAACACACACACACGCACACGCACACACACACACACACACACACACACACACACACACACACACACGTTTATGGATACTGATCTCAGATCTGTGTTGCGATGGAGAGGGGAAGATTGAGACTGTGACACCTGGGCCCTGTTTCTTGTACCTGGCTTACTGAGTTAGCGGGCTAATTGTCAGGATAAGATGACGTAGGTCAGGCTTTTCGGTTTCTCGAAGCAAGCTTAGATAAATCACCATAGCAACACAGCCAAAAAATGTAAACCTGCTCCCGGGCAGGCTAACTGAAATTCACTGGATAAGCTGGCCACTCCCACCGGACAAAAAAGGCAGCTCCCTTCCTCATTGATGAAGGAGCGATATTAGTTATATTAGTTTTATTGGGAGAGAGTTCTTCCAGATCGCCAAGATCCGTCCTCACATCCTCATGACTTCCTGTACGCGGCGCTATAGATTCTGCCGTCAAGGAATCATTTATTTACGAGAGCTTCTCGAGCCGCGGACACTGATCACCACAGACGCAGCCGATCGCCCGTCTCATAGACACAGACTCTCACCCGCTGCATGCCGCGCTGTTCTTAAGTTTATTTAGCGCTTAAGAAACTTATGGATGTGTTGAAAGCACTCATAATTATATGACAGTGTTATTAGTACACCATACATATCATTATTGTAGAACATGATTACGGTGATCGTGATAAGAATACAGAGAATCACACACAATTACTTATCACTGCTTCAATTGATTGAATTTCTGATTAGGAATAATACATACATACTGATCCGCCCATACACATATTCAAACTCCTAGTTATATGGTAATCTACACATACATGTATGTGTAGATTATGTGTATGTTTTCAGCAACAGCAATGTAACGTTGGTAGTTTGCCAGCAGGTTTAACAGATTATTGAAAGTATTTCCAATTCATAGCAACGCTTATTTACATGATCTGCGTTTGTCTTCATGATCATTTGTTCTCGTGAACTGCTGTAAAGTGATATAATACTAATAAAGTAATACTATGAACCAGGTTGTTTATGTAGTTAATAAAGTAATACTATGAACCAGGTTGTTTATGTAGTTAATAAAGTAATACTATGAACCAGGTTGTTTATGTAGTTGATAAAGTAATACTATGAACCAGGTTGTTTATGTAGTTAATAAAGTAATAATATGCACTGGGTCAGGCAGTCGGTGGCGAGCTACTGCGGCGCCTGGCTCTAACAACTGCGGCCGCCTCGCTCTCGTGAGATTATCGTTGACCACGTGTGCATGACGTCAGAGCAAGTCGGGATCAAGTCGGACTAAAATCTACCCAGCATGCATTGCGCGCCGATCGCCGGCGATCGATTCTGATCAGGACTGGCTCATCTCTGATGATGTCATATAAGGGGCGGGGCTTCCTCTGGGGTAGTCCGTCACCTTGAAGGAGACAGACAGGTTTCCTCATGCGCTCTGTCCGGTTTACACATGAAGAAAATCAACATATTTTCCTCACATTTTTAATAATCATTATCAATTTTGACTATTTGACTAATTTATCTATTTTACACAACACTACACTGAGAAGTGTTACTCAGATTTTACACTATGATGTAAATAACACTTGTAGTGTTATTTACATTTGACTCTAAGACTCAAATATTACTCTTCATTAGTGTTAGACCTACTTGACACTGAGTGTTGTTTTAACTGACTTGCCATCGTTAAAAAATATTTACTCTTGTATTTATTTCAATTTGAGTGTATACCACCACCTGCTGGATGTTTTGTTCAACTTTTCTCATGACGGTCACTTGCTTGCTAAACACCAGCTGATGCATGACATTTAACAATTATGCACACATATGTTATCTATAACAATTACTATCATAACACACAGTGCAGAGTAAGAGTTATATTACAACTAAAACACCAGTATTCATGATTGAAAGCTTCATTATTAAAACCCTCCTGTTACCTTCAAATGTACAAATATATTTGATCCAAAGAACACCGATGTGTACAGGACATTGAAAACATATCATCATGTATGAAGTAAAAACAATTATGTGAATCAGATATTTAGAGACGTTACACATTGAATGGTGTCATATTGACCCCAAAGATAACAGGAGGGTTAGCAATAGACAAATGACTTGGGCAAATCTTTGAAAAGATGAACATTTATTTAAAACCCTCCCGTTGTCTTGGGGTCAAAATGACCCATCAACACACATACATATACACTCGTACACGGCTCATTTTGACCCCAAGACAACGGGAGGGTTAAATACAAAAGACAAAAAGAAAATACAACATTATTCAGGACACAAATAACATTTAATATAATTATCATCTTCATCCAGCTCTTCGTCCCAGCCCACACACACAGTGTGATACCATGTGGTGCAGCTGTCACACTGGACCCACGACACCAAGCCCTCTGAGCTCGCGGGAGGGAGGGTCAGGTTCACCGGATACACTCCCAAACTGTTGTATCAATGTCTTCAGGAGTGTGACCTATTCACATAATAAAAAAAACAACAACTTTGAATTAAAGAAAATGATCAGATTTTCATGAGTTGGTATACAAAGAAAGTTAACATGAAGTACACTACCGGTGGATGTCGTGGGTCCAGCAGACGAGGAGCTGGATGATTGTCCGGCGTCTGCAGGTTTGGAGGCTGCATGAATAACAGAAAAAGCATAACCATGTTTTGTTTTGGCTGGGGAAAGGGGAGCTGCTATGACTTCATGTCACGACCATACTTGTATATTTGTAGCAATGCATAGTGCACTTTATACACTGACTGTGCAATACTGTCATCACATTTTTGTGCCTTATTTTTGTGCAATACTGTTACTATATTTTGTACCTGATTTGTTTTACCCTTTTATTGTAATTTATGTGTGTTAGGAGGACCCAGCAAAATAAGTTTTTCATTGTACAGAGTGACAGAGTCTGTTACCTGTGCAAAATATCTTGAATCTTGAATGTTGGGAGGGAAGGGCAACGTCAGGCGCAGCCCAGGAAGATGCCGATGGGGCAGAGGAGGTGAGGAGGTATGACCCATGACCAGTCAATGGCCCTCGAGTCCAGAGGGTAGATGCCACACCTCCTGAACCCAGCCACCACTACTCTCCAATCCTTCACCCTCTGGTAGGAGTCTCTTAGGACCCTTGAAAACTCTTTCTTAGAAACCAAGAAGGAGTGGCTCACTGCCGACAGATCTCCTGTAACACCAGAGAAATCTGCCTTCAAGGGTCTGAAGAAACTCACATCCAAAGGCTGAAGGATGTGAGACGTATGTGGTGGCAGGCACAGGAGAATGACCCCCTCCCTCTGTGCCGCCCGGACCAGCTCTGGATCCAGATGGGACTGATGTCCATCCATAATGAGCAGCAGCGGGCGCTCCTGCGCGGCGAACTTCAGGAAGTGCCCGACAAACCACTTCCTAAACAGCTCACTGTCGATGTACCCTGCTGGCGACTTCCCGTAGAGGGCATCGGGAACTCCTTCCTTGTTATAAGGGCCCCCTGGATATCCCCCCTTGTAGATGATGAAAGGGGGGACATCCTCCCTAGCCGCGTTCAGGCAGGCCAGGACGGTGATGTGGTCCCTGGTTCCCTGGGCCTGCCTGTAAGCATGTTTAGTCCCCCGGGGCACGGTGACCTTTCTCCTTGAGGAGTCCAGCTGAAACCTCGTCTCGTCGCAGTTGTAGACCTGACAGGGTTTCTCCCTCAACCCGTGCTCCTCCAGGGTGGTGGTGAGGAGCCTAAAGTACTCCTCTATTGGCCCCCTCTTGGCGCAGGATGCCCTCCCACGGTCAATAATGACTGGGGTCCGGGCAGTCAGGCGATGGTGGTGCCGCTCCTGGAAGTTGATCCACCACGTCCCGGTCTTAGGGGCTGCCTGATGGCGGTGATTGTATATGGCCAGAGCGTGGACCAGGACCTGAGGCTTCGTCAGTGGAAACCCATGACTGGCACTCCACCAGGGAATCCTCATCTGCAGGGGTGAGGAATGTCTTCTGACCAGGCCCACAGTCAGAGGACACCCTTCCACTGACTCGGTCACCCAGGCTGGACTTCGGGACCCCAAACTGCTGGGCTGCCTGCCGAACACTGAGCCTGCCTGCGTTCACCTCCAGTACGGCCTGCGCCATGGCCTCCTGGGTCCACTTCCTCGTCTTCCTCTCCCTCTTCCTCATTTGCCGGATGCTTGGCATCTGCAAATACACATTCATTTTGGCAGTCAGAAATTAAATTCAAAATTAGTTTTAAATGTCTTAATAATGTTGATGAATTCTACACATTGCCAGATTACCATGTATGGACACATGCATAGACAATGTATATATATATTTACCTTAAACTATTGCAGATTTAGAATTTCTATAACCATCTTTTCTTTTCTTGATCCTCCTGTAAAGGAAAAAACTCTCACACAGACACATGTTACCTACCTTTCTTTTCTGCTTCTTTCTCTCTTTTCTCCTTGTTTCTTCCTCTGCCTCTCTTCTCTTCCTTCGCTCTGTCTCTGTTCTCAATCTTTTCAGGCAGGAACATAAATCACACAAGAGAGAAATTGACTAAACAATATTGCATGTTGGTAAACCTTATACATAACTTAGCACTGTATTATATTGGAGGTGTATCTACACAAACAATATTTATAATCAACTGCTGACTTTCAACAAATGTATAGACAGTCTCTCACTCTCAAACACACACACACACACACCAACATTATTAGCATCATGTATTAGTAAGACCATTGTGCATTAAAATACTTGATGTAGCATGGCTTATGAAAAACAAGAAAAACAAGTATTTAGACATGTAAACGTCCATATATGTTATTGAAATTTAACACATATATTATTTGATATGTATAAAGTAATAATACTTACACTTTACTGGTGATCGCCGAAGAAAATGCCAGCAAAAGGTTACTCAACGGGTAGTGCCGATATGCTAATTGATTAGCTAGCAGGAGCTAATCAAACGCTAACCAGCAGTAGTCTGTCTACTTACATGTACGTCACTCATTGCTAACAGCCGCTCACGTTCGCTCACGTTTCACCCTGCCGTATCACAACACAGGAAGTGACCTGCCCTGACCCGGATATGTATTCGTATCGCCGGTCCGGGGTTGGCCTATAATGATGTTTATAATTTATCTTGTTAATAGTAATTAATACTATTAATGATTAATAGTAACAATAATTCTGCTGGAGCCAATATATCCGTGGGTTACAGAGGCATGTAGATGTTGAACAGAAGAGGCCCCAGTATTGAACCTTGGGGAACACCACGTCATCCTAGTCAGCTCTGATGTGTAATTAGCTACCGACACAAAGTATTGTCGGATGCAGCATTGAGATCCAGTAACACTAAGACTGAAGTTCTGGCACTGTCTGTGTTTAAGTGGATGTCGTTGAAAACCTTAACAAGAGCAGTTTCAGTACTGTGGTGCTGACGATAGCCGGACTGGAAGACATCAAAACAGTTCCTCTTGGTGGTGGGTCGAGGAACGGCATCACAAAGTGATTTAATAACCAAGAAGTGATCGTAATGTTGATTCTGTTGACTTAAAGCACCTGAAGATAGAAAACTGTTGAATGTGTCCTCATCGGATCTGAAATGATCGACTGTGTGCGTGAGACTGAAGTAGTCACGTTCCTCTTCCACTGACGAAGGGAGCGTTTCCTGTAGTGTTATTTATTGATGACGTATTACTCTTTTGTTTTATTTCTTGATTAAAATGTTGTATCACACCAACATATTCAATTTGAGGAAGTATGAAAATATGTATTATTAAACAATACATATTGTTTAATAGATTACTTATAAGCCTTTAATTAGAACACATTTTGGATTGCCATTGGCTGCTTTTCTTTCATTTCCATTTGGTAATAATGAAGTTATAAATGTTGGTAATTGAGGACAGAAGGAGCCGGGAATCGAACCCCAGTGGATAAACCGCTCTACCTGATGAGTCTGTGTACAACATGAAATAATAAAACACTTTAGTTTTGTTGATCCCTTTATTGTGAAAGACAACAAAGATCACAATGTTGTTCTTACACACATGAATACATATAACTTCATATTTTATTCTGAAAACCATCAAGTTAAAACATGAAACTTGTGTTCTTCTATTTAAACTGTAATATTCTCAACATCATGTTTCCACGTTACGTAACCTGATCAGAGGTCTGATTGATTGATGATCACTGGTAGCATCGTATGTTCACATTTAACATTTTTATATGAAACACAAATCATTAATTCTTTGAATTCTTAAAAAGCCCGACTGAAAATATCAAAGAGGGAAATTCAGGTTGATGGTTTTCAAAGTAAAATTTATCAACAATTTCAATCAGGCGTCGTTAAAATTTCACAAAGTTATGATAAAGTTACAATTTACAGAAACACTTGACTTGTTGTTGCTTTTTATATATTTATATACTTCTCTATGTTTTCAACTTGTATGTACATTAAGTAAATGTGTAATTCTATCTTCCTGTAAATTGTTGTAGGAACTGTGTGAAACATTGAAAAAACTTAAAAATACATATTCCTTCTATGTGTTCTCTCTTTACATTTCAGTTTTACTGAATGTTAACTCATTATTCTGCTCTACTCTTTTATTGTACACAATCTACATAAATAGATTGAAACAGATTCACTTAAAGAAGTGAAGAGTTGTTTACTAATCACCTCCTTCAAACTAAAGTCTCTATCAGACCTGTTGTTTTGACACACAGACCTTCAGTGGTGATATCTTCACTTCATTCCAAGTGTTAATGTATGGAAACATCTTCTCAGTGAAAGTGTGTGTGAAGGTGTGTATGTGTGTGTTAGTATCAGGATCAGAGAACGACAGCTTTCCTCTGTTCCAGTCCAGATTCACTCTGATCCTCTGAGGATTCTTCTGCACAACGAGATCAGTGACTGGAGCTGATGGTGACCGTGATGAGTAATTATGATTATATAACCTAATTCTCCATAATCCAGACTCGAAGTCTCCCTTCCTCTGGTCAGACTCTGCTAACACACCCAGTAACCAGTATGTACTGTCTCCTACCTCGACATCCCAGCTGTGAGTCCCAGAGTTAAATCCCTCAGAGCCCAGAACAGACCAGAATTCATCTAACCTCTCTGGATTATCAGGAAGCTTCTGTCTCTCTCCTCCTCTCACACTGGTCAGATCTTCAGACAGGATGAGGTCTGGATAAGCAGTGTTTGGGTCCAGAACCACAGCAGTGTAGGAGACCAGGTCCTTCATCTTGTTCCAGATGTTGAAGGCCAGGTTGCCCAGGTGTTTGGCCTCGTCTATCAGAGCTCCTGAGAGCAGCTGTGGATCCTCCAGCAGGGGGCGCTGCTGGACTCGTTCCACTGCAGCCTTGTAGTTGTTGAGGAATGAGACGTCTTCAGCTCTCAGCTCGTCCTCTGTGGCTCTGACTGTGTCTGAAAGAGCTGCTATCTCTCTGCTCAGAGCCTCCATCTTCTCCTTCATCATCTGACTCTTCTGCTCCTCTTCCTCCCTCAGTGCAGCCATCCTGGCCTCCTCTTCCTTCTCTAGAAACTGGTGAAACATCCTAAACTGATCCTGAATCTGCCTCTCTGTGCGTCGGGCCTGGACATTCATGTGTTCTGCTGTTTGATCAGACTTCACTTTAACTTGTTCAAAGACCTTTAACTTCTCCTTTAAGGGCTCCAGAGTTTCCTGAAGCTTCTTCCTGAGTTGTGGAGCAACTTCATCGATGGGTCTGAATCTGTGGTCGGTGTGTTTCTCTGAGTCTCTGCAGACGAGACACACTGGCTGCTGATGGTCCAGACAGAAGAGTCTGAGTTTCTCAGAGTGCAGACTGCAGAGAGTCTCTGGAGCTCTCTCCAGTAAGAAGGACTCACACAGGTTCTTTAATGCCAGGTTACAAGGTGGATGTTTCCGTGAAGATATTGTCCTACAAACTGGACACTCCTGAGTTGGTTTCTCTCTCCACCATCTCTTCAGACAGTTTTTACAGAAGCTGTGGCTACATGACAGAAGAACAGGATCTCTAAAGACTTCCTGACAGACCGGACAGCAGAGATCCTCCTCTGATCTGGAAGCCATGTTGTCTCTGAGTGAAGCTGAAACACAGAAAGTACATGAGTCATGGCTCCCTCCTCCTCTATAACTTCACTGTGTTGAGTCAAACTCACATTCAGGGTGTGAAGTGTCAGCAGGTTGAAGCAGCAGTGTTGTAGTGTTCCTCTTTTCTCTCCTGCAGCTGAACTCACTCAGAGGAAGTTGTTAGTTTGGTCTGAAGGTGAATCTGATCGTCTCTCTTTCAGTCTGTGTGTCTCTTTAGTGAAGAAGAAGCACAAACTGTTTGTCTCAGGTGAGTCAGGTGAGGGGCGGAGCTTTGTGACTCCTCCTCTGCTAAACGCTTCACCTGTAACACAGAGGTGTGTTTCATTCCACAAACACCTCCACACCTCTACAGCTCACCGGTTAACAGGTTTCACCTCATTTCATCTGCAGGAGGAACGTTTTCACCTTCATGGTTTCCTGTTTCCTGTTACTGTTGGTAATCAATCAAGATCACAATCATTTTATTCCTACAAACATGATTAAATATTAGGGAATGTTTTACTCTAAAAACGTCTCCAACATGATTTTTCCACGTTACATGACCTGAGAACGGCGATGGCTAAAAGAGGGAGCGGAGATTTCTTCGCTCGGACCGACGATGAGGCCGAACTTTTGCTGGTAGACCCGGCTGCTGGTTTACTTCTGGAAAAGAGTCATGTGATCGGGACGCGACGGATCAGGGAAGGACACGTCGTGACTGGTGAGAGCCGATCAAGTAGCGAACACGAGCGTCTACGTCATTGTTTTTCCAAACTTCTCCGCCCGTCCGCACTAGGACGTGAGCCCAGAGAACCCAAACTCAGTGGCGGGCCGTGCCTTTTCTACCTAGGCCTGCTGTCTGATATTGTTTACATAAATACGCGCATGACGGGATGCTGCGTCATTAACGGAAATGTAGTCCACATCAAGAAGAACAAATTCACTAGAACCAGTTACATTTAGTTATAAAAAAACATGACAAAACAATCCAACAAAACTGCGGCACTAAAACATCGCACACACAAGCCATCAGAAGGAACGATATTAATTATTTAATAAAAACAACACTGTGGCGACGGCAGAGGGAAATGAAGCTCTAGCATAAGTTCAGACAGGAAGACAATCCCCTCACGCTAGACTTGTACTGCTCCCTCACCAGCAGCCCACATTCTATACCGGAGATCACCTTCAGAAGAGTCATAGACTTTCAGCTGTTTAACAGCTGGTAGAGTCCCCCCCACCTCCACTAGCTAGCCTCTCTGGTGCTAACCTCTCCGGCGGAGAACCAAGCTGGGTGACACCGTGGCGGGGTGAGACTCGCTGCGGCACGGGTAGCAGCTGCTGCCGGCGACTGCACTATTTGAGCTCAAGTAAACAACACAGAAAATTCAGCACAAAAATGAAAAGTGTCGTCAGCGTTAGCTGCAGCAGCTAGCTCCCGGGTAGCGGGACGAGCCCCGGATCAACGCCCGACGCGGGCAGCAGCAACAGCAACAAAACAGTAACACTAACAGCAGTTCACTCACCACATGCTGTTCACTTAAAGACAAAGTCCACCCTCCTCTCTTTGTTAAACAGTTCAATGACGCGGTTGTACAGTTTATCGGTGCGCTTCAGTTCCAGTACCAGCTCCTTTTAGGGAGGAAAACGTCCGCTCGACAGTGGCAGTCAATATTAGGATCGTCACCGCCAAACATGCCCATAACCCTCCATGCGAAAGTCGTCATCAGTAAATACACCAGCAAGTCTGTTTCTCCTCCTCCTTCAGCCATTGAGTGTTAAAAAAAAAACTAACAATGTCTTCTTAACTTCTCTGACTACTCCTGAGTTTTGCTAGCAGCTAGGTAGTTTTCCGTTGACACAGGAGTCACGCTGGCCCACTGACCAATCATACGTCCAGAGCTTGCATGCAGGCGCTTTTCCGTCAAAGAATACGCCCAGTATGTCAAACTAAAGATCTGATTGGTTGAAGACTATGACAATCGACGATAACGTCCACTCTCTGTGTACTTTAATCTGCAAAGACCAGCTAGATCGGCAAAGACCAGCTAGAAGGCACTCTGCTTCCATAGAGACATAGAGGTGAAATCTGATTGGATGAAAGCTCTCCTTAAAAAAAGCTTCAGGCGCTGCAGGCTGGAAGCAGAGCAACAGAGGAAGACAGGAGCTGTGCACTGAGAAAATAAGCTAATAAGGAAAACTAATTATAAGACATGTAGTGTATTTGTGAAAAACAATTAAATTATAAAATAGCTATAACTTTGTGATTCTGTTTAGGCCAGCAGAGAAGGCTTAGCAGGCCCTGAAGGCCCCAACTGACCAAACTCCTCCGTTCTCAGAGCTCTAAAACGCTCGGTGTGAATGTAGCAAAAGATATGCATTTTAAAATGGAAACGTAGACGCGGCCTCTTTGTTTCTGGATCGAAGCACAAACTGTTTGTCTCAGGTGAGTCAGGAGAGGGGCGGAGCTTTGTCCCTCCTCCTCTGCTAAACGCTTTACCTGGAACACAGAGGTGTGTTTCATTCCGGGCAGAATGAGCATACTTATAAACGCACTGTTACAACTTCCTCATAGTGTCATATTGCTTTTTGGAGAATTATGATGATAAGTTCATAGTAGATGCAAAAGTATACTTATGTACAATATATTATGTTGAACATTGTTGCTCCTGGATGGATCACAACCAACCAAATTATTTTCCACACAACTCCTTGTCCTTGGTCATGGTGGCCACAGCACTTAAAAGAATAAATCAGAATCAGAATCAGAACCATTTATTGCCATGTATGCTTACGCATACAAGGAATTTGTCCTGGCGGAATGTGCTACATTTAACATTTAGACAATAAACATTTAACAGTAAACAGAGTGCAATAATATTTACAATTCAATCTAAATCTACAGTAGAATACAGTAGAATACAGTAGAATTCAGTAGAATACAATAAATATAAAATATAACATTTTAATTAAAGTTAAAATAACTTTAAAGTTCAAATAAAGGGCACGGTCAACAGATAGCAGTGCTTTAAGGTGGGATGTAAGTGGTATGTGAAGGTGACAAGTGTAAAGTAAAGTGGTAAAGTGTATTTAAATATGAGGTATGGAGGGTTGTGGAGGGGAGTGAACGGTAGGAGATTGTCTGGGAGTGACTCTGTTGATGATGTTAGTGTGGCGTGAGGTCTTGGTCCTGATGAACCTCAGCCTCCTGCCAGAGGGGAGGGACTCAAACTGTTTGTGTCCAGGGTGAGAGGGGTCAGCTGCAATCTTTCTAACTCGCTTCAGAGTCCTGGAAGCAAACAAGTCCTGGAGGGACGGCAGATTGCAGCCAATCACCTCTCAGCAGAGCGGATGATGCGCCGCAGCCTGGCCTTGTCCATGGCAGTGGCTGCAGCGTACCAGACGCTGATGGAGGAGCAGAGGATGGACTCAATGATGGCAGTGTAGAAGTGCGCCATCTTTTTCTTTGGCAGGTTGAATTTCTTCAGGGTGGGGGAGTGAAGGTTGGTACAGAGGCGTCAGGACTGCTCCATTGTCTTTCAAAGCGACAGTAGAACTCGTTCAGCTCATCTGCCAGGCGGAGGTCATTCATGGCGTGGGGGTTTTTTAGGCTTGTAGTTGGTGATCTGTCTGAGACCTCTGCAAACAGAGGCAGAGTCACTTGCTGAGAGCTGATGTTGAAGTTTCTCAGAGTACAGTCGTTTAGCATCTCTCACCGCCTTGCTAAACCTGTATTTTGACTCTGTGTACAAGTCCTTGTCCCCACTCCTGACAATAAATAAACTTCATAATTCTCAAAATTCTGACCATTTGCTTTTTTATTAACAGCATTTACTTGTACTTTTACTTTCAATACTTAAGTACATTTAATATCAGAATTTTACTTTTTGATACTTAAGTACAGTAAATATCAGATACTTTAAGACTTTTACACAAGTAGTATTCTAATGGTGACTTTCACTTTTACTGGGGTCATTTTCCAGTAAGTATGGCTTTTGGGTACTTTATACACCACTGCCTGGAACACAGAGGTGTGTTTCATTCCACAAACACCTCTACAGCACACCGGTTAACAGGTTTTACCACATTTCATCTGCAGGAGGAATGTTTTCACCTTCATGGTTTAGTGTTTCCTGTTACTGTTGCTAATCAATCAAGATCACAATCATTTTATTCCTATAGACATGATAAAATATTAGGGAATATTTTGCTCTGAAAACCATCAAGTTAAAACGTGAAACTGTAGCAAAAGAAACGCGTTTCAAAATAGGAGCTATGTGCTGTGTGTTCTTAAGTATGTGCCTCCAATGCAAGGCTTTGATTTAGTGTGAATAAATACTTGTACATTAAGTTGTTGATACTTTTACTTCAATAAAGGATCTGAATACACTCTGAGAGGAGCCATTAGGCATCAAGAGTACTTCAACGTTTGCACATATGAAGGGTGGAACTTCTACTTCTACTTAATTAAAGTAAGAGTTTCAATGTTTGTAATTAAGTATTTTTACGTTGAGTTACGTTGAGTTACGTTGAGTTACGTTGAGTTACGTTGAGTTACGTTGAGTTACGTTGGGGGGTTAGGGTTAGGGTTAGGGCTCAGGTTAACAGGTTTGACCTCATTTCATCTCTACAGCTCAGGTTAACAGGTTTGACCTCATTTCATCTGCAGGAGGAACGGTTTCACCTTCATGGTTTACTGTTTCTGTTGGTAATCAATCAGGATAACAAGCATTGTATTCCTACAAACATTGATTAAATATTAGGGAATAATTTCCTCTGAAAACCATCAAGTTAAAACATAAAACTGTAGCAAAAGATACGCGTTTCAAAATGGAAACGTAGTCATGTGGGTCGTGGCCTCATTGTTCCTGTCAATAATAATGTGCTTGCACGCTTCAAATGGCTCTTTGTCTTTTTTTCTAACCACCGAAACTCAGTGAAGAGATCGGCACGAATTCAACGGCCGGACTTCCAGCAGGTGTTTGGCGTTGTGCTGAAAAGCGGCTGCCATATTGAAATAGAAACTAAGCCGCTTATTACCATGCGGCCGCACTTACCAGCAATAAAGCTCAAGAGCTGCTGGGAGAGGGGGAACTGGGACACACGCTTCCCAGTTGTGTGTGTGTGTGTGTGTGTGTGTGTGTGTGTGTGTGTGTGTGTGTGTGTGTGTGTGTGTGTGTGTGTGTGTGTGTGTGTGTGTGTGTGTGTGTGTGTGTGCTGTATTGTGAGCAGGATCCAAACCTCCTTTTCCACACTCTCTTTCCCATTTATCACATATATTCTCCTAAAGAGGTGAGTGAAAGAGGGGAGGACACAATAGAAGTGTGCCGTCCCAGAGGATTCTGGGTAATTGTGTTTAATTGACAGTTTATTTTTCCCTCCAAATCTCTCTGAGATCTTCGGCTCTTTTAGGTTTTCAGTTTCGTTCTGAACTTTAAAAAAGGTTGTAATGTGTATTTATTATTTATTCCTTAACATTAACGTAGACTTTTAATGTTACATTGGAGGGTCATTTTAATAACGTTTAAAGTTTAGTTCATGCCAATTTATATATATATATATATATATACACTCACCTAAAGGATTATTAGGAACACCTGTTCAATTTCTCATTAATGCAATTATCTAATCAACCAATCACATGGCAGTTGCTTCAATGCATTTAGGGGTGTGGTCCTGGTCAAGACAATCTCCTGAACTCCAAACTGAATGTCAGAATGGGAAAGAAAGGTGATTTAAGCAATTTTGAGCGTGGCATGGTTGTTGGTGCCAGACGGGCCGGTCTGAGTATTTCACAATCTGCTCAGTTACTGGGATTTTCACGCACAACCATTTCTAGGGTTTACAAAGAATGGTGTGAAAAGGGAAAAACATCCAGTATGCGGCAGTCCTGTGGGTGAAAATGCCTTATTGATGCTAGAGGTCAGAGGAGAATGGGCCGACTGATTCAAGCTGATAGAAGAGCAACTTTGACTGAAATAACCACTCGTTACAACCGAGGTATGCAGCAAAGCATTTGTGAAGCCACAACATACACAACCTTGAGGCGGATGGGCTACAACAGCAGAAGACCCCACCGGGTACCACTCATCTCCACTACAAATAGGAAAAAGAGGCTACAATTTGCAAGAGCTCACCAAAATTGGACAGTTGAAGACTGGAAAAATGTTGCCTGGTCTGATGAGTCTCGATTTCTGTTGAGACATTCAGATGGTAGAGTCAGAATTTGGCGTAAACAGAATGAGAACATGGATCCATCATGCCTTGTTACCAGTGGCGGCTGGTGATATTTTTTTTGGGGGGGGCGCAGTTGGGCGGCGCGGTTTAAATAGCACTCCACAATGAGAAGAAAAGAGGTTTGGAGTAGAATATTCTAAAAAACAAAGCTTTATTTCAAGAAAACACAGTGCTCAACACTGTCCAATAACAACTATCAACAAACTGTAACTTTGGGCATGAGAGGTTCAGAGCAGAATGGTTTAAGAAACATTCAATGTGGTGGCCAGAGCAACTTCAGGGAATACATTGACGTCGCATTCAAACTGGGGGCCCTGCAGTAAGGTGGCACTGGTGAGGTGGTCTTTGAAGGCAAAGCGTTCCCTGGTGTGTCCAAGTATGGGGTCACAAACCTACAGATAAATATATAGAGAGAGAGACAGAGACAGTAAGATAAGTTGTGGGGAAATATCTACTACAAACAGGCTTCATACTACAGACAAAAAACTATGTTTTTGTGTGTCTTGATGGCTCAGCAACATAGACAAAAGGCCAGGAGCCACCTTGATGGCTGTAGCTATCACACACACACACACACACACACACACACACACACACACACACACACACACACACACACACACACACACACACACGTTGGGGGTTGAATTGGTATTTTAGATAAAGTTATAGTCTGATATGATATCCACCCAAATCTAACAATGTCCAACATGTGTTCTGCTGTGGGAAAGATAAAACATTAAACTCTAACAGGCATCTGCTGATTTTGACACTCACCTCTGCAGCAATCCTTCAAGCTCATCTTCCTTCACAGCCCGGCGCTTCCTCGGCTGCTCAGAGCCACTGCTTTGCTCCACACTGAGCCTCCAGCTAACAGCTCCGGTTAGCATGTAGCTTGAGGAGAAGCTCCGGGTGTACGTCCTCCCAGTGCTTTGCTGCTGAATTTTTAAATCCGGACGTTCGGGTCCCAACTCTTTCAGCCTCTTCTTGTCAACATCTGATCGTGGATTGAAAGGTGTTTCTCGTAGAGATACCACAGAGTTTTCAGTCGCCATACTAACATAATCAAAGTCTCTGCTAGCTGTGTTGCTCGCATAGCTACGTGGGAGCTATATGCGATGTGAGGGAATGATAAAGGTATCTGATTGGACGAATAGTCCAACCACGTTGCAATAAGAAATGATGTCATTGGCTGGGGCGCAGATTCGTGCGCCCGAAGATTCACGTTTCATCCGCCAATGAGAAGCTGTCCTTGCCGCAACGAGGGTGAAATGTTTGTTCGCTGCCATAGACTCACATTGGGCCGGCGCCCCGACAGGGGGAGGGGCTTTTCTCAGTGATGATGAATGGCGATATATTATATTTGGTATATCTTAAGTGGTTGTTGACAGGGGCTTACGGTCTCCCACACACATTTAGCGCGTCAACACGGTATATTTCTTATTTAAATTATTTGGTATATAATGTTTTTTGACAGTATATATTATATTTTTTTTTCTTCTTTTTTTTTTTTCATCGCAAAAGAGGGGCGGCGCCCTAGCGCCCTCTATTGACGCACCGCCACTGCTTGTTACCACTGTGCAGGCTGGTGGTGGTGGTGTAATGGTGTGGGGGATGTTTTCTTGGCACACTTTAGGCCCCTTAGTGCCAATCGGGCATCGTTTAAATGCCACGGCCTACCTGAGCATTGTTTCTGACCATGTCCATCCCTTTATGGCCACCATGTACCCATCCTCTGATGGCTACTTCCAGCAGGATAATGCACCATGTCACAAAGCTCCAATCATTTCAAATTGATTTCTTGAACATGACAATGAGTTCACTGTACTAAAATGGCCGCCACAGTCACCAGATCTCAACCCAACAGAGCATCTTTGGGATGTGGTGGAACGGGAGCTTCGTGCCCTGGATGTGCATCCCACAAATCTCCATCAACTGCAAGATGCTATCCTATCAATATGGGCCAACATTTCTAAAGAATGCTTTCAGCACCTTGTTGAATCAATGCCACGTAGAATTAAGGCAGTTCTGAAGGCGAAAGGGGGTCAAACACAGTATTAGTATGGTGTTCCTAATAATCCTTTAGGTGAGTGTATATATATATATATATATATATATATATATATATATATATATGCCAGTATGAGCAAAACAGGCTGTGAAGAAATGTCTTTGCTGTTTATCCTCTTGGTCTTTCACTCAAAATATTGACAAACTGAAAGAGTCGGAGGAGATGGAGGAAAAAAAGGAGGAGGCGGAGGCGGAGGAGGAGGAGGAGGAGGAGCAGACTGGACTAATGTGTTTCTTCGTCTTCTTTAATTCTAATGTGTTTCTTCTTCTTTAATTCTCCTTTAAATTCCTCGGAAAGCACATCAGCGAGAATCTCACCTGGTCCCATAGCACACTTCAGAACATTAAAAAGGCCCGGCAGCGACTGTATTTCCTAAGAAAGCTGAGGACATTTGGAATGACACCCAAAATTCTCAGCAACTTCTACGGTCGAGAGCGTCCTTACAGCTCAATCACAGTATGGTATGGAAACTGCACTGCAGGACAGGAAGGCACTCTCTTCAAGACATTTACTCCACCAGAGTAACCAGGAGAGCACACCAAATCACCAGGGACAGAACACAACACATCATCAGGGACAGAACACACCATCACGGACACACCACTCCACATCATCAGGGACAGAACACACCATCAGGGACAGAATACCATCAGGGACAGAATACACCATCAGGGATACAACATACCACATCATCAGGGACATAAAACATCACATCATCAGGGACACAACACACCACATCATCAGGGACAGAACACACCATCAGGGACACAACACATCATCAGGGACAGAATACACCATCAGGGATACAACATACCACATCATCAGGGACACAACACACCACATCATCAGGGACACAACACATCATCAGGGACACAACACAACACATCATCAGGGACAGAATACACCATCAGGGATACAACATACCACATCATCAGGGACATAAAACATCACATCTTCAGGGACACAACACTCCACATCATCAGGGACAGAACACACCATCAGGGACACAACACATCATCAGGGACAGAATACACCATCAGGGATACAACATACCACATCGTCAGGGACATAAAACATCACATCATCAGGGACACAACACACCACATCATCAGGGACAGAACACACCACATCATCAGGGACAGAACACGCCACATCATTAGGGACAGAACACACCACATCATCAGGGACAGAACACACCATCAGGGATACAACACACCACACCATAAGGTACATAATACACCATCAGGGATACAACATACCACATCATCAGGGACATAAAACATCACATCATCAGGGACACAACACACCACATCATCAGGGACAGAACACACCATCAGGGACACAACACATCATCAGGGACAGAATACACCATCAGGGATACAACATACCACATCATCAGGGACATAAAACATCACATCATCAGGGACACAACACTCCACATCATCAGGTACACAACACACCATCAGGGACACAACACAACACATCATCAGGGACAGAATACACCATCAGGGATACAACATACCACATCATCAGGGACATAACACATCACATCATCAGGGACACAACACACCACATCATCAGGGACAGAACACACCACATCATCAGGGATACAACACACCACATCATCAGGGACAGAACACGCCACATCATTAGGGACAGAACACACCACATCATCAGGGACAGAACACACCATCAGGGATACAACACACCACACCATCAGGTACATAATACACCATCAGGGACACAACACACCACATCATCAGGGACTGAACACACCATCAGGGATACAACACACCACATCATCAGGGACATAATACACCATCAGGAATAGAACACACCACATCATCAGGGACAGAACACGCCACATCAACAGGGACAGAACACACCATCAGGGATACAACACACCACATCATCAGGGACAGAACACGCCACATCATCAGAGACAGAACACACCATCAGGTACCGAACACACCATACCATCAGGGACACAGAACACACCACTTCATCAGGGACAGAACACACCACATCATCAGGGACAGAACACAGAACCCAGCACAGACTCTTCTCACTCCTGCCATCAGGCAGACGCTACAGGAGTCTGAAGTCCACACACACACACACACACACACACACACACACACACACACACACACACACACACACCTCACTGAACTGTAAACGGCTGCTGCTGTGACTTCATGTCACGACCATACTTGTATATTTGTAGCAATGCATAGTGTACTTTATACACTGATTGTGCAATACTATTATCATATTTTGTGCCTTTTTTTTAACCTTAAGTTTATTGTAACTCTGTGTGTTAGGAGGACCCAGAAAAATAATATTTTCATTGTACAGAGTAACTGTCTGTTATGATTATTGTCATATGAGAATAAAAATATCTTGAATCTTGTTTCTTCCACTTCTTCTTCTTCTTCTTCTTCTTCTTCTTCTTCTTCTGATCAACCGCAGCTCAGAGCAACCGGATAAAGCCGACGTCCATAAAAAATACCCTTCAAAATAAAAGCACAGGATTCTTTTCTTAAAATGTTTTGTATGTCAAAGTTACAGAAACAACAGTGAACATTAATTCACTCTTTCTTTGTGTTTTTTTTTCTTCATGAAAGTTAAGTCGACTTAGAGACGTGATCTCAGAGTGATGGAACTTATTGATCATATTTATCATCTGTCCCCTTTTAAGATGAAACTCATCTGAGGGCCGACAGAGCTCCGCCCCTTATATGACGTCATCAGAGAGAAGCAGGAAACAGTTTGTTACTTTCAGTTCTCCGTGAGAAGAGACTCACCCACAGACACGCGGTAAGATTTACCTTACCACGTGAGTGGGACTACTACAAGTACTATAGTACTACAGTATAAAGTACTACAGTACTACAGGTACTTCAACCTGCTGCTGACCGAAACAAATCACTCAAATGAAAGTAACTGAGGCAACTTTATGCAGCAGGTAAACAAGTGACTTCCGGTTTTCACTTCCTGTACGGTCTGCTGTGTTTTCTTTCAGCTGCAGGAGAGAAAAGAGGAACACTACAACACTGCTGCTTCAACCTGCTGACACTCCACACCCTGAATGTGAGTTTGACTCAACACAGTGAAGTTATAGAGGAGGAGGGAGCCGTGACTGTTAATTGAAGCAACTGATTGTGCTCCCAATTATTGCCGATGCATTTCAGGTGTGAGTGTGTCATGTGACTGTCTATTTAAGCTGATGCACCTGCGCAGAATAAAGTTGGTGTTTTTCTCAGAACTTGATCCAGTCGCTGCAGGTTGTTTGTTCTCCCAGGTTTACATGTGTTGAGTCGGTATATCTGGCAGTCAAGCTCTGTTTAACAGGTTATGGGCCCAGATGCGTTAGACGTTTGTGCGAAGAGATATCCGGCGTGAGTAGCCACCGAGAGACATTTGCTTGTGTGCGTATCTCACGGATTGGAGTGCCAGCACCATGAGCGAACATACGAGTTCACGTTGGTCTCGTCTTGTTTTTAATGGGGACGAAAAGAACTATGAACTGTGGGAGACGAAGTTTTTGGGACATCTGCGGCTGCAGAAACTGAAGGACACCATTTTGAATCAGCCCGCCGATGGCGCAGAAGAAAACGCACTGGCTGAGGATGCGGCGAAGAACGCGGAACTGATCCAATTCCTTGATGACAAGAGTTTGTCTCTGGTCATGCGAGAGGCAGCGGATGACGGGCGTGGAGCGATCAGGATTTTGCGCGACTATTATCCAGGCAAGGGTAAGCCCCGCATTGTATGCCTGTATACAGAACTGACTTCTTTGCAAAAGATGAGTAGTGAGAGTGTGACTGACTATGTCTTACGTGCCGAGACTTCGATCACAGCGCTGCGTAATGCTGGAGAGGTTTTAAGCGATGGACTATTGGTTGCAATGATTTTGAAGGGGCTGCCAGACTCATTTAAGCCTTTTTCCATTTTTGTCACTCAAAGTTATGAGACTCTCTCTTTTGCTCAAGTTCAAGACTAAGTTGCGCAGTTATGAGAGCACTGAAGGTATGCGCACAGCTGCGGCCGACGACAATGTCATGGGGGCCCGTGCGCATCCAAGGAGGGCTGCCCCAGCAGGCGCAAGTGCACGCAGCACCGAGAGCGGGGACATTGTGTGTTTCCGTTGTGGCCAGAGAGGTCACAAGGTAAGAGACTGTCAGCGTGGTCAACAGTGGTACAGCCAGGGCGAGAGTACCGGACGGCGAGGAGGATGGCGACAGTGGCAGCGGGACAACGCGCGCGGAGTGTCCGAGGAGACGGATGACAACACCTTCGTGTTCAAGCTGGTGACCAGCGAGCCAGGAAGCGGTGTCACCAGAAAGGGCTTGATGGTGGACACCGGTGCGACGGCGCATATCATCACTGACCTGGCGAAGTTCAAGAACTTCGATGACCGATTCCAGTCCGAGACGCACTGCGTGGAGCTGGCCGATGGCACAGGCTGCACGGGGGTCGCGGAGCGCAGAGGAGACGCCGAGGTGTGTCTGATCGACAGCAGGGGGCGGCACCTCAGTGCCACACTGAAGCAGGCGCTGTACATTCCCTCGTATCCCCAAGACATCTTCTCCGTGAGAGCTGCAACTTATAGTGGGGCAACGGTGATCTTCAAGGAAGGAGAAGACGTCTTGCAGTATAGAGACGGTACGCGCTTCCTCATTCATGAGCATAACAGACTGTTCTATTTGCCTACTGTGTCAGTAAACAATGACTGTGATGATCAATGTATGAGCTGTCATGATATTCAGACGTGGCACGAGATTTTGGGGCACTGTAATTTTGATGATGTCATGAAGTTAGAGAATGTTGTGGATGGAATGTCAATCAGGGGTAAAGCATCCAAATCCATGATATGTAAAGTGTGTACTCAGGGCAAGTTCACTCAGAGCAGAAACAGGAAGCCTGATGTGAGGGCCAAATCAGCCTTAGAGCTGGTTCACACTGACTTGGCAGGCCCCATTGACCCAGAGTCCAAGGAAGGGTATAGGTATGCACTTTCCTTTACTGACGACTATTCAAGTGCAGTGTTTGTGTACTATCTAAAGCATAAGAGTGACACTGTAGAAGCCACAGAGAGGTTTCTAGCCGACACAGCCTCATATGGGAAAGTGAAGTGTATCAGGTCTGACAATGGTACAGAGTTCACAGGGCAGGGTTACCAAGCTCTACTGCGTAGGAATAGAATCAGACATGAAACATCAGCACCATACTCACCACACCAGAATGGCACTGCTGAGCGTAACTGGAGAACCCTTTTTGACATGGCTAGATGTATGCTCTTGGAGAGCCAGTTAGCCAAGGAGCTATGGCCGTATGCGGTCCAGACAGCAGCAGTGGTGAGGAATAGATGTTTCAACAACCGCACCAGAGAGACACCTTACTTTATGCTGACAGAAAGGAGACCTAATGTCTCCAGGATGCAGAAGTTTGGTACTGTGTGTTACGCCTACAGGCAGGACAGGAAGAAGCTAGAGTCAAGGTCTGACAAAGGCATCTTCGTTGGTTATGACAAGAACAGTCCAGCCTATATGGTCTACTACCCTGACAGCAGGAAGGTGATGAAGCACAGACTGGTGAGGTTCATGTCCTGTGTTGAGGGGCAGCAGACTGATGACATGTCCGACGATGACAGTGGTGTGCAGTCTAACACAACCAGACCTGACCCTGACAAACCCGAGCAGAACGACATCCCAGAAGCTAGGCCAGGTCCAAGCCAGATAGGTCTACAGACAGGTGAAGTCAAGCCCGAATCCCAGTCTCCACGGAGATACCCTGCTAGAGAGAGGAGGAGGCCAGACTTCTATGGGATAGAGAGTGATCATGCACAGATCAACATTGATTATTGCTACAGGATGGTTTGTAATGTACCTCAGACGTTCAGAGATGCTGTGACTTCATCCAACTCAAGAGAGTGGGTAGATGCAATGGATGAGGAGATGAAGGCACTGAGGGATAACAACACATTTACTCTGACCACCTTACCTGAGGGCAAGAAAGCAGTGGGGGGTAGATGGGTGTATACTCTCAAAACCAATGTTGATGGATCTGATAAGTACAAGGCCCGCTATGTAGCCAAGGGATACAGTCAACAAATGGGTGTAGATTATGGAGAAACGTTTTCTCCGACTGCCGACCTGACTAGTGTGAGTGTTGATGCAGAAAGCTGCCCAGGAGGATCTGATCCTACATCAGATGGATGTTAAAACCGCCTACTTACATGCACCAATTGATTGTGAGATTTACATGGAACAGCCAGAGGGTTATGATGTAAAATCTCAGACAAATGAGAAGATGGTGTGTAGACTAGAGAAGTAACTATATGGGCTTAAACAATCAGGTCGAAACTGGAACATAATGTTGCATGACTATCTATGTGAAAACATGTTTGTACAGAATCCAGCCGATCACTGTGTTTATGAGAGAGAAACGGAACATGACAAGGTGATCATACTGATCTGGGTTGATACCTGGTTATTGCAGCCAGTGATGAGAGTGCTTTAAAAGCAGTAAAAGAGATGCTTGCTGTGAAGTTCCAGATGAAAGATTTGGGCAGACTGAAGAATTTTCTTGGTATCACTCTTGACCAGTGTAATGGATGTGTGACCATGTCACAGCAGAGCTATGTTGACAAGCTGCTTGACAGGTTTGATATGCAGGATTGTAAACCCAGGTCAACACCTTGTGAACCAAAGCTGCATTACACTGATGAGAAGCTAGGTGACCCCAGAAAATACAGAGAGGCAGTGGGTAGCCTAATCTACCTAACCTCATGCACCAGACCTGATCTGAGCTTTGTTGTAAGCAAACTGTCACAGCATTTCAGTGAGCTGACAGAAGAGCAGTGGACAACTGTTAAGCATGTACTGAAATATTTGAAGGGCACAAATGACAAAATGTTGTTACAGAAAATGTGATGAGCTGAGGTTGTTTGCTTACAGTGATGCAGATTGGGCAGGTGATGCAACTGACAGACGCAGTACAACTGGTTATTGTGTTAGTCTGAGTGAGACTGGTCCTCTGATTTCCTGGAAGACCAAGAAGCAGCCAACTGTCAACTTGTGAGGCAGAGTATATGGCGTTGGCCGCCACCACACAAGAGTGTCTTTACTTATCTCAACTGCTTGAACATCTTGATGACTGTCTGTATGATGTACCTACGATTTTTGAAGATAACCAAGGTACAATTGCATTAGCCAAGAATCCAGACAGCGATGTAAGCACATTGATATAAAATACCATTTTGTGAGATCAACTGTTAATGACTGTAAAGTATGTTTGGAGTATTGCCCAACAGACCAGATGGTAGCTGACCTGATGACAAAACCAGCTACTAAAGCAAAGCTACTTACTTTTTCCATGTTCTTGTTTGGGGCATAGCCAGTTAAGTGCAGTTGGTTTCCATGTTTGTTTGTTTTTCTTTGTATGATTTATGGTTGTCAATAATGTGTGATCAAGTGGGGGTGTTAATTGAAGCAACTGATTGTGCTCCCAATTATTGCCGATGCATTTCAGGTGTGAGTGTGTCATGTGACTGTCTATTTAAGCTGATGCACCTGCGCAGAATATAGTTGGTGTTTTTCTCAGAACTTGATCCAGTCGCTGCAGGTTGTTTGTTCTCCCAGGTTTACATGTGTTGAGTCGGTATATCTGGCAGTCAAGCTCTGTTTAACAATGACTCATGTACTTTCTGTGTTTCAGCTTCACTCAGAGACAACATGGCTTCCAGATCAGAGGAGGATCTCTGCTGTCCGGTCTGTCAGGAAGTCTTTAGAGATCCTGTTGTTCTGTCATGTAGCCACAGCTTCTGTAAAGACTGTCTGAAGAGATGGTGGAGAGAGAAACCAACTCAGGAGTGTCCAGTTTGTAGGACAATATCTTCATGGAAACAACCACCTTGTAACCTGGTGCTAAAGAACCTGTGTGAGTCCTTCTTACTGGAGAGAGACCAGAGAGCTCCAGAGACTCTCTGCAGTCTGCACTCTGAGAAACTCAGACTCTTCTGTCTGGACCATCAGCAGCCAGTGTGTCTCGTCTGCAGAGATTCAAAAACTCACAATAACCACAGATTCAGACCCATCGATGAAGCTGCTCAGGATCTCAAAGAGGAGCTCCAGAGATCCCTGGAGCCCTTAAAGAAGAAGTTAAAGATCTTTGAACAAGTTAAAGAGAAGTCTGATCAAACAGCAGAACACATGAAGGTCCAGGCCCGACGCACAGAGAGGCAGATTCAGGATCAGTTTAAGAAGCTTCACCAGTTTCTAGAGGAGGAAGAGGAGGCCAGGATGGCTGCACTGAGGGAGGAAGAGGAGCAGAAGAGTCAGATGATGAAGGAGAAGATGGAGGCTCTGAGCAGAGAGATAGCAGCTCTTTCAGACACAGTCAGAGCCACAGAGGACGAGCTGAGAGCTGAAGACGTCTCATTCCTCAACAACTACAAGGCTGCAGTGGAATGAGTCCAGCAGCGCCCCCTGCTGGAGGATCCACAGCTGCTCTCAGGAGCTCTGATAGACGAGGCCAAACACCTGGGCAACCTGACCTTCAACATCTGGAACAAGATGAAGGACCTGGTCTCCTACACTCCTGTGGTTCTGGACCCAAACACTGCTCATCCAGACCTCATCCTGTCTGAAGATCTGACCAGTGGGAGAGGAGGAGAGAGACAGAAGCTTCCTGATAATCCAGAGAGGTTTGATGAACTCTGTTCTGTTCTGGGCTCTGAGGGATTTAACTCTGAGACTCACAGCTGGGATGTCGAGGTAGGAGACAGTATGTACTGGGCACTGGGTGTGTTGGCAGAGTCTGTCCAGAGGAAGGGAGACATACGGTCTGGATTATGGATAATAGGGTTCTGTGAAGGTGTATACTCATCACAGTCACCATCAACTCCAGAAACTGATCTCGTCGTGCAGAAGAAGCATCAGAGGATCAGAGTGAATCTGGACTGGAACAGAGGAAAGCTGTCGTTCTCTGATCCTGATACTAACACACACATACACACCTTCACACACACTTTCACTGAGAAGATGTTTCCATTCATTAGCACTGTGAATGAAGTGAAGATTTCACCACTGAAGGTCTGTGTGTCAAAGCAACAGGTCTGATAGAGACTTTAGTTTGAAGGAGGTGATTAGTAAATGTTGAGTTCTTGAAACTCTGGGAGTTGGCGCGGAAATAAGGACCGGGGTCCGAAGATGACATAATATAAGAATATTTAATAAGCGAGTGAAATGACAGAACAGGTTATGTTTTCGATCGATCGAGCTGTTTTCTAATCCACCAGTGCGCTTCTCGCCTGGAGTTCCTCCTTCGTCGGTGGTGGCCAGAAAAGAGGCCGTTCTCCCAGGTACAGTCAATTTTATATCCTCCATGGAGCTCGAGCCCTCCTTCGTCTTCTTCGTCGGTCTTCCTCGGTGGGTTCTTGAAATCAGTTCTCCAGCTCCGCCCCTCAGGCGAACAAGAGAACTACAATTCCTTTACATGCAGTATCTAGTATCTAACATTCCATTCATACATTAATCATTAATAAAATCAGTGACCTACATATGCATGCCATTACAAATCCTTCATAATAATATCCCTTATTAATTATCATATTCCATGCATTGTAATGTACACCCAAACAACTTCTCATTTTACATTGTACCAAGTCCAGAAATAACGAACTTGGTTCTAAAAACCCTACAATCCCTCTCTTTATACTATTCCATAGTATAAACACCAGTAATTCTTTATTCACCACCCACAGTGCATGCATCTTAATCCTATGGAAGAAAAAAACTTCTCCCCCCCCCCCCCCCCCCCCTTAAAACTGTATATATCAGTGTGGTTCTATTCATCACCCAGGTACAAAATCTTAAAATCAGGAACAGTTATGTGCATTGTATGTCTGTCTACGTGTGTGTACGACTCTAATGTTCTTGGGGGTGCTGGTGAGTGTCTCCCCGTGCACATTCTATAAACTCTGATGCCGGCCCTCCAGGCCTCTCCATGGTCTGCTTCGGTCCTAGTACCTTGGGGAAAAGATCAACACAACAGGTTCAAAAAACTGCATCATGGTCACTTAATCCTGTACCTCAGTGTGTGTTGTTTTATTGCTAAAGTTGTATGATACTTCTCCATACTACCTGCACCCAGCGGGTCGTAGCTCACTGATGTGAAGTCTGGGGTCTCTGGTCTGATGGTGAAGCCTCTCGTGATGACAGAAGCATGGTGGAGGTCGGTAATGATGTGACGAGTGCCGCTGTGGAAGAAAGCTTAGAAGTACAGAGAGGTCTCCGAGCTGGTCTCTGCTGCTCAGGAACTCTGGCTCAGGGGATCACATGTTAATACAGTCCTTCATTAATCGCTCAGTTTCTTTCTCATTTAATTTCTCATTTAATTTCTCCTTTCTTAATACTTTCTCTCCCCAATCTTCGCATCTACGCCACCACTAACCCTTCCTTCAACTTCCACAATCCATCTTCAACTTCCTTTTTCCATAATCTTCACCATGTCATAATACTCTGGCGGTGGTGGTGAATGTAGTAAAACATCACCCACGCTCTGCTCTTCCACCTCCACTTCGGGAGCCATCAACGGCATCATCAACCGCTGGTCCTCCCTGGTTAGAGCAGTAGAAATCAATCGGGTTATCAGAGTTCTTAGACATGGGACACAGCAACATCCACAGAGTACTAAAATTGCTATCATAATACCCACTGTAGTAATAACTGAAAGGAATAATTGTTCATACTTACCGAACCATCTTTCTATGAAGTTTGTGAACTCGTTGTCCACTCCTGAGTTCTCCGCCAATTCGTTGCTAAGTGAGCTAAGCCCTGCTAAGGCCCTGGACACTGAACCATCGGGGGCAGTGTTGTTAGGAATAAACGTGCAACACATTAACCCAAACATTTTACACACCCCTCCCTTCTCAGCGAGCAATATGTCCAAAGCCATTCTATTTTGAAAGGTCATAAGAGACGTTTTCTCTAATTGTTCCAGTATCCCCTTGATTGCGTCCCTGCTGTAATTAACAAATCTCTGCTGGTTATAATAAATGTTATTTATCCAATCTACGTTTTTATTCATTGTAACTAAGCAGATTTAAAGAATCTCCTTCTAATGGGATTATCGTTACAGGCGTAATTAGTCTAACTAACGCACAGGTTCCTGTCCAATTCCTTGGGAGATAATCTCTGAGCACCTTATCACCACAGTACCACCAAACATCTGCTCTGGCCATCATATGGTCACCTACCATACCACTGCTGATGCTCTTCTCCTCTGCGGTAACATTAGCGATAGTGTGGCAGCGTCTCAGGGTTCCCACACGGACTGAACCTCGCGAACTGTGAAGGCAAGTGTAGTTGCCTTTGTAATACGTAAACACTGGAGGGTGCACTGGGGGAACTGCTGGAAACAACAAGGCAAGTGTGTTACAATTTAGTCCAACTTATTCATTCTAATGAACCAAATATTTACATCACATTTCAAACCATAAAAATATCTACAAGTGTTTCTCTAATTTATCAGTGGTACCGTTTGTGAAATGATATCACTTAGTTTTGGCGTGGCCTCTCTGGAGGGCGTGTGAAGCCTTTGCAACGACTTCAAACGGCCCTACCCCAGCGTCCACTCTAATCCAGATCATTTGTTGACCCGTGTGTTTATGCGAACATGTGTCATGTCAGGTGGTGCATAATTTAAACAATATGAACTCAGAGCTCATCATATTTACAATTAATATTTACAATATCAAACCTCTTCCTGTCCAACACTCAACCCTACCAGTCACCTGGTTTCACTGATGACACCTTCTCCTCAGCTGGTGTCTGGTTGGCTTCCTGTAAAACAAAAAACTCAAACGCGATTGGTTAATCTTTCAGAAAAACCTCCTCAGAGTTTGATCCCGCTCGATATTTTAGCTAATTCAGACTTCATCATCTGATTAGCTCTCCCGACTACCCTGGAATGTTGGGTCATAGTCTGCTCCGTGAGAATGTGTAATGTCTAAATATGTCCCTCTCTTGTACGTGTTTGAATGCAAAATGTGTGCCGTTGTCAGACCTGATCCTTCTTGACAGCCTGTGTCTCAGTATCAGCCACTTGACGACTGACTGGGTCTTCTTTCTTACAGGGCATAACTAACAGTGTTAATTACCGTTTGAATATGTCACGAT
>JBAMJR010000264.1:482500-542500 GCA_038501785.1 Myoxocephalus aenaeus
TTTATAGCAGGAATAGACGGGTTGTCTTTGATCACAAACATCATTGGACGGCAACTAATTACCGGGCGGATAAAGCGTGCGGAGCTCCAGATGGACGGATGGAAGACTTCCTCACCACTTCTGCTCCAGTCGGATACATTCACGTCCACCAGACTCCTCGTGTCATCTCCCAGAAGGTCGTGTCCTCTCTCAGAAGGTCGTGTCATCTCTCAGAAGGTCGTGTCATCTCTCAGAAGGTCGTGTCATCTCCCAGAAGGTCGTGTCATCTCTCAGAAGGTCGTTTCATCTCCCAGAAGGTCGTGTCATCTCTCAGAAGGTCGGCGGGTCTTTAGCCCATGTAGGAGTACCTCCAGTCCGTGAGCGGGGCGTGGGTCTGCTAAAGGTCTTTGAACAAGTTAAAGTGAAGTCTGATCAAACAGCAGAACACATGAAGGTCCAGGCCCGACGCACAGAGAGGCAGATTCAGGATCAGTTTAAGAAGCTTCACCAGTTTCTAGAGGAGGAAGAGGAGGCCAGGATGGCTGCTCTGAGGGAGGAAGAGGAGCAGAAGAGTCAGATGATGAAGGAGAAGATGGAGGCTCTGAGCAGAGAGATAGCAGCTCTTTCATACACAGTCAGAGCCACAGAGGACGAGCTGAGAGCTGAAGACGTCTCATTCCTCAACAACTACAAGGCTGCAGTGGAACGAGTCCAGCAGCGCCCCCTGCTGGAGGATTCACAGCTGCTCTCAGGAGCTCTGATAGACGAGGCCAAACACCTGGGCAACCTGACCTTCAACATCTGGAACAAGATGAAGGACCTGGTCTCCTACACTCCTGTGGTTCTGGACCCAAACACTGCTGATCCATACCTCATCCTGTCTGAAGATCTGACCAGTGTGAGAGGAGGAGAGGAACAGGAGCTTCCTGATAATCCAGAGAGGTTTGATCAATACGGTTCTGTTCTGGGCTCTGAGGGATTTAACTCTGGGACTCACAGCTGGGATGTCGAGGTAGGAGACAGTATACTCTGGGCACTGGGTGTGTTAGCAGAGTCTGTCCAGAGGAAGGGACTCATACGGTCTGGATTATGGAGCATATGGTTCAATGGTGGTAAATACTCATCATGGTCACCATCAGCTTCATCCACTGATCTCGTCGTGCAGAAGAATCCTCAGAGGATCAGAGTGAATCTGGACTGGAACAGAGGAAAGCTGTCGTTCTCTGATCCTGATACTAACACACACATACACACCTTCACACACACTTTCACTGAGAAGATGTTTCCATTCATTTACATTTGTGATGATCTGAAGATATCACCACTGAAGGTCTGTGTGTCGGTGGAACAGAACAGTTAGAGAAGAAGAGAAAAGTTCAGCTGCACTCGTCCTCCTGCCGTCTCATTACTGAAAACATCAGTTTAATTTACTTCCACTTATTTTGTTGTTATTTTGTTTTTAATTAGTTCAACAATTTGCTTTTAATTTCTATTGTCATTCTTTCTATAAGTAAAAATGTTTCACTTAGTTTATGAACGGTTCTGTTTGTTTTTCTAAACCGTTTCATTTTAAATAGTTTTGGATTATTTTGATTCATGTGTTTGGAGCCATAAAGACGAGGAGCTTCTCTCATTTCTACATTTTGATGATGTATGAAACATTTATTATGTACTAATCAATAACCTGTTTAAAGGCCCCTGTGTGTGTTTGTGTGCATATTAGAGTGTTTAGTGTATGTTTTAGAGAGTGTATTAGTGTGGATTAAAATCTATTAGCGAGTGTTACTGTGTGTGTGTGTGTGTTAGCCTGTGCTAGTGTGCGTTACTGTGTGTTAGTGTATATTATTTTCTGTGTGTGTGTGTGTGTGTGTGTGTGTGTGCGCTGACCTGGGGAGCTCTTCTGTCTGAACTCTTCGTTCTGCATCTCTATCAGCACTGCAGGAGGAGAGAGGAGACAAACTCATCATCATCACCTTCATCATCATCACCTTCTGAGAGCCAGTGAAACAATGTGGAGGCTCTCTAGCGTTCAGTAGACTAACATGATGTGTTTACTCACTATATATTATATATAGTATATATATTATAATACATTATATATATATATATATATATATATATATATATATATATATATATATATATATATATATTAGGGTGTTAAATGTATTTTGAGTTGCAGTGAGGATCATAATGTACTCATCATAATAAATTACACACTGAACTTGAACATAAACACATTCATTTGCATTTCTTAATAAAACTATTAACAATGTCTGACTTATGTATACTTATATGTAAAAGATATGAATATATTTTGTAAATACATAATAAATGTGTTCTATTCTTCTTAGTAAAACTTAAATCCCTAATTAAATACCACAGCATGTGATGTTCAGGAGGGTTCTAAAGTATTGTTATGCCACTTTTAGATGAAACTAAGCCATCTTAATCATAATATGTTGCTTCTAGGTGGGTGAGAATATGAAAAAAGTATACAGACATACAGATGTCAGCTCATGAAAAGATCAGTGGATGAGTAAGTAATGGAATTCTGGGAAAATGACTGTAGACTATAAAATAAAAAATACATGGAAATGGCCTCTTTAATAAATAATATCCACACAGGCCTTTAAATGTCTGGAAAAATACTCAGAAAACAGAAAGTTTCTCAATAGTTTCCATCTCAGAGTTCAGGGTTGGAGGCGGTTCAACCTGTTTCTGAGCCGGCGGACGTTGAAGCTGCGCCTGCAGGAGTCGTGACGTCCAGGCAGCTCGTTCTCTTACCTTCGGAGTTCTGGCGCGAGGCCGCTCCTCGGATCCTGAAGGCCTGCCTGGTTCTGCTGCGTTCTCCGAAGCTCCAGCTCTTCAGGACCTTGCTGGGACTCTCCTCCGGATTGGGCTCCGTGCCGGAGGACCCTCGCAGGGCCTGGACGTTCCCCAGTCCTCCAGGAGTAGCAGCTGGGCCGACTGTGGGGAACCAGTGGAGATAGGAAGTAGGGAAGGAAAGAAGGAGGTTGAGAATGAGAAGCACCAGTTTGTTTGTTTCCTGGTTAATGCCAGCAGTCAAAGCAGTTCCTCCAGCAGCCTGGAAGTTCATCCTGTCCGTTAAACGCTTGATAAACTGGTAGATTGTCTAGTTTTTACTGGTTGGTGGGAATGAGAACCTGCAGACTGTTGAGTCTCAACTGATCAAACTAAACCAAAGAACTTCCTGTGACTGTTCCCCATTCATTCAAATCAAAAAGCTCCCAAAAAAGTTACTGAATGCAGAAAACAACAGATATGAGTCCACTGTGTTTACGTGTCTTCCTCAAACTTCAGACTCAACAGCGAACCTGTTGGGAGGATCAAAACGTAGGAAACAATCATCTCATTGTTCCCTTCGAACTGTTCTACAACTGCAACATTTAAGGACTTTGGCTCGATTACCCACCGTGCTGAGGTGAACCTTTTCCTTTGGTCACTGAACTCCGGGGAGACGAGAAGACCCACTCCTTCAGACTGACCTTGTGACTGCAGACAGACAGACAGACAGACAGTTGTATTTGGACTCCTGCATCTGGCAGGAGTCTGGAAGAAAAGGTCCTGCATGTCCTTTATTGTGAACAAATCCTCCTTCTTTCCAAACATGTGACATTTCTTATTTGTTTTTATTTGTTTTTATTTGATTTCTGAGTTCAGTTGGTGTTCAGCCAATGCTAAAGTGTCTTAAAGCTGCATTCTCTCTCTTGACTCCTCTGGTTGTATAGAAGTCTATGCTTCATGTGTAAAAAGCTGCATTCTCTCTCCTGACCACCAGGGGGGCCACTCCTCTGGTTGTATAGAAGTCTATGCTTCATGTGTTAAAGCTGCATTCTCTCTCCTGACCACCAGGAGGTAACTCCTCTGGTTGTATAGAAGACTATGTTTCATACGGTAAAGCTGCATTATCTCTCCTGACCACCAGGGGTCGACTCCTCTGGTTGTATAGAAGTATATGCTTCATGTGTTAAAGCTACATTCTCTCTCCTGACCACCAGGGGGTGACTCCTCTGGTTGTATAGAAGTATATGCTTAATGTGTTAAAGCTGCATTCTCTCTCCTGACCACCAGGGGGTGACTCCTCTGGTTGTATAGAAGTCTATGCTTCATGTGTTAAAGCTGCATTCTCTCACCTGACCACCAGGGGGTGACTCCTCTGGTTGTATAGAAAGTATATGCTTCATGTGTTAAAGCTGCATTCTCTCTCCTGACCACCAGGGGGTGACTCCTCTGGTTGTATAGAAGTCTATATAAATGACTCTACTTCTCTCTTGATGTATTCCCTCAGTAAACATTGTAAACATGAGTTTATGTCTCAATCTCTAGTTTCAAGTCTTCTTCAATACAGCATGATGTTCATTTAGTAAATTATGGTCATTTAGAGTCAAACAGACCATAAAGCAGGGGATGCTTTAGGGGCGGGGCTACAATGTGATTGACAGGTCGACACCAGAGACATATATCTCTACACTACAAGGCTAGTAGTGCTAGCCTACAAGGTAACTGTTTTATTAACTGGTGTTGACTTTTTAGAGCCAGAAGTGTACACTGACCTGGGAGACTGTTCAGGCTGGACATCCTTCCTGCAGACAGAGAGAGAGAGTTATTATTATTTATTGAATAAATTAGAATTTTACGATAATCCTGACTTCCTGACTATTAAATGTCAACAACACATTTTACATAGAAGAATACTGCAGTAGTTGTAGTAGCAGTAGTAGTTTGTGTACTGGTGGTATAGCTATATATATATATATATATATATATATATATATATATATATATATATATATATATATATATTCTCACGGATCCCGAGGGAGGCTGGGGACATGGAATCCGAGTGGACCATGTTCAAAGCCTCTATTGTGGACGCGGCCGCTAGGAGCTGTGGTCGGAAGGGCATCGGTGCCTGTCGTGGCGGCTTCCCTCACCCCCGGTGGTGGACACCGGGGGTGAGGGAAGCCGTCAAACTGAAGAAGGAGGCCTTTCGGGCCTGGCTGGCCCAGGGATCTACTGAAGCAGCTGACAGGTACCGGCAGGCCAGAAGGGCTGCAGCTGCGAAGGTCGCGGATGCTAAAACTCAGGCATGGGAGGAGTTCGGGGAGGCCATGGAGAAGGACTTTCGGTTGGCCTCAAGGAAGTTCTGGCAAACCATCCAACGGCTCAGGAAGGGAAAGCAGGGTCTACCCCAGGCTGTTCTCAGCGCGGGGGGGGGGGGGGGGGGGGGGGGGGAACTGCTGACCCGGACTGTGGACATCGTCGGGCGGTGGAAAGAGCACTTTGAGGAACTCCTAAACCCGGCCAACATGTCCCCTGGAGAGGGGGCAGCGCCGGAAGACTTTGGGGTGGTTGCACCCATATCCCTGGCAGAGGTCACTAAGGTAGTCAAAAAGCTCCTTGGTGGCAAGGCGCCGGGGGTGGATGAGATCCGCCCTGAGATGCTGAAAGCGCTGGACATTGTTGGGCTGACACGCCTCTTCAGTGTCGCATGGGGGTCGGGAACAGTGCCCTTGGACTGGCAGACCGGGGTGGTGGTTCCCATCTTCAAGAAGGGGGACCGGAGAGTGTGCTCGAACTATCGTGGTATCACACTGCTCAGCCTCCCGGGAAAAGCTTATGCCAGGGTGCTGGAAAGGAGGCTCCGACCGCTTGTCGAACCTCAGATTCAAGACGAACAGTGTGGATTCCGTCCCAGTCGTGGAACAGTGGACCAGCTCTTTACCCTCGCAAGACTACTGGAGGGGTCCTGGGAGTTTGCCCAACCAGTCTACATGTGCTTTGTGGACTTGGAGAAGGCTTTCGACCGGGTCCCTCTGGGTTTTTTGTGGGGGGTGCTGCGGGAGTATGGGGTGCCGGACCCGTTGGCACGGGCCATCCGGTCTCTGTACGCCTGCAGTAGGAGCTGTGTTCGTATCCTCGGTAGTAAGTCAGGCACGTTCCCGGTGGGTGTTGGCCTCCGCCAGGGCTGCCCTTTATCACTGGTCCAGTTCGTGACTTTCATGGACAGGATATCTAGGCGCAGCCAGGGGGCGGAGAAGATCCGGTTCGGGAATCTCGGGATCGCCTCTCTGCTGTTCGCGGATGATGTGGTCCTGTTTGCCTCCTCGGACCGTGACCTCCAGCATTCACTGGGGCGTTTTGCAGCCGAGTGTGAAGCGGCAGGGATGAGAGTTAGCACCTCCAAATCTGAGGCCATGGTGCTCTGCCGGAAACCGGTGGACTGCTCCCTCCAGGTGGGGACAAACTGCCTACCCCAAGCGAAGGAGTTCAAGTATCTCTGGGTTTTTCAGCCAAATAAACCAGGAAACTGGCCAGGATGAGACACAGGAAGCCGATGTACCACGCAGTGATCAACTCCTGCAGAGAGAGAGACAGCATGCAGTGAGACAGGGAGAGAGAGAGAGAGAGAGAGAGAGAGAGAGAGAGAGAGAGACAGCATGATGCAGTGAGACAGAGAGAGAGAGAGAGAGAGAGAGAGAGAGAGAGAGACATCATGATGCAGTGAGACAGAGAACAAAGAGTCACACATGTGATCAGTAACTGTGATCAATACAGTTCAGGATCAATGGAAACCATTAGAAGTCGAGCTTCCTGTCAGGGAGACGATACCAATGAACCCATACTGCTGACACTACAGTGAAAGCAGTTGAAGTGGAGGCGGCTCAGGGAGACGATACCAATGAACCTATACTGCTGACACTACAGTGAAAGCAGTTGAAGTGGAGGCGGCAGAGTAAAGGCTCAGGTCACCTTGCTGTGGGCGTAGACCACCGAGCCCAGCAGCTTCCAGGTTCCTCCCCGCCGGTCCATCCTGATCATCCTCAGAATCTGAAGGAAACGAAGCGACCTGATGGCTGAAGTGGCGAAGACGTTCCCCTGAGTCCCTGCAGCCAACACTGAGATGGACGCTATCAGCACCATGATGTCTGCAGACAGACAGGCGGAGAGACAGACAGAGAGAGAGAGAGAGAGAGAGAGAGACAGACAGACAGACAGACAGAGAGACAGGTATCAGGTGATCACAAAGTCTCACATTGTTCACCCGGTTTAAAAATGCTTTTCTTAAAACACTTTAGTCCTGATGAGCTGTCTGAAGGTAAATGAAGTGTTGTTGAAGTCTCAGGGTAAATGAAGTGTTGTTATACTCTGAAGGTAAATGAAGTGTTGTTAAAGTCTGAGAGTAATGAAGTGTTGTTATAGTCTGAGGGTAAATGAAGTGGTGTTGAAGTCTGAGAGTAATGAAGTGTTGTTATAGTCTGAGGGTAAATGAAGTGTTGTTGAAGTCTGAGAGTAAAGGAAGTGCTGTTATAGTCTGAAGGTAAATTAAGTGTTGTTAAAGTCAGAGTAAATGAAGTGTTGCTATAGTCTGTGGGTAAATGAAGTGTTGTTATAGTCTGAAGGTAAGTGTTGTTAAAGTCAGAGTAAATGAAGTGTTGCTATAGACTAAGAGTAAATTAAGTGTTGTTAAAGTCATCAGACTCACCTGTCTGAGAGTAAAGAAAGTGTTTTTCTTCTCTAAAAGTAATGAAGTGGTGTCAAAGTCTGAGAGTAAATGAAGTGTTGTTATAGTCTGAGGGTAAAGAAGTGTTGTTGAAGTCTGAGGATAAATGAAGTGGTGTCATAGTCAGAGAGTAATGAAGTAGTGTTATAGTCTGAGGGTAAAGAAGTGTTGTTATAGTCAGAGTAAATGAAGTGTTGTTATAGTCTGAGAGTAATGAAGTGTTGTTATAGTCTGAAGGTAAGTGTTCTTATATATATATATATATTCGTACATACATACATACATACATACATACATACATACATACATACATACATACATACATACATACATACATACATACATTACATACATACATACATACATACATACATACATACATACATACATACATACATACATACATACATACATACATACATATATACATACATAGGAAACTAAGAAGGAACACAAGGACCTAATATCACCATCATCATCATAGAAAGTGTTCAGTGTGGCTCTCTGATCGGGGAGATGACTGATGTGTGTTCAACACCACGAGTCACGCAGAGTTTACCAGAATGTAGAGAGCGTCCTCTGAAGACTTCTCGTACTCTCTGATGGTGGAGAACACAGACAGAACCAGACAGGAGAACACCAGCACAAACCTGAACAGAGAACACACACACACGCACACGCACACACACACACACACACACACACACACACACACACACACACACGTTTATGGATACTGATCTCAGATCTGTGTTGCGATGGAGAGGGGAAGATTGAGACTGTGACACCTGGGCCCTGTTTCTTGTACCTGGCTTACTGAGTTAGCGGGCTAATTGCCAGGATAAGATGACGTAGGTCTGGCTTTTCGGTTTCTCGAAGCAAGCTTAGATAAATCACCATAGCAACACAGCCAAAAAATGTAAACCTGCTCCCGGGCAGGCTTACTGAAATTCACTGGATAAGCTGGCCACTCCCACCGGACAAAAAAGGCAGCTCCCTTCCTCATTGATGAAGGAGCGATATTAGTTATATTAGTTTTATTGGGAGAGAGTTCTTCCAGATCGCCAAGATCCGTCCTCACATCCTCATGACTTCCTGTACGCGGCGCTATAGATTCTGCCGTCAAGGAATCATTTATTTACGAGAGCTTCTCGAGCCGCGGACACTGATCACCACAGACGCAGCCGATCGCCCGTCTCATAGACACAGACTCTCACCCGCTGCATGCCGCGCTGTTCTTAAGTTTATTTAGCGCTTAAGAAACTTATGGATGTGTTGAAAGCACTCATAATTATATGACAGTGTTATTAGTACACCATACATATCATTATTGTAGAACATGATTACGGTGATCGTGATAAGAATACAGAGAATCACACACAATTACTTATCACTGCTTCAATTGATTGAATTTCTGATTAGGAATAATACATACATACTGATCCGCCCATACACATATTCAAACTCCTAGTTATATGGTAATCTACACATACATGTATGTGTAGATTATGTGTATGTTTTCAGCAACAGCAATGTAACGTTGGTAGTTTGCCAGCAGGTTTAACAGATTATTGAAAGTATTTCCAATTCATAGCAACGCTTATTTACATGATCTGCGTTTGTCTTCATGATCATTTGTTCTCGTGAACTGCTGTAAAGTGATATAATACTAATAAAGTAATACTATGAACCAGGTTGTTTATGTAGTTAATAAAGTAATACTATGAACCAGGTTGTTTATGTAGTTAATAAAGTAATACTATGAACCAGGTTGTTTATGTAGTTGATAAAGTAATACTATGAACCAGGTTGTTTATGTAGTTAATAAAGTAATAATATGCACTGGGTCAGGCAGTCGGTGGCGAGCTACTGCGGCGCCTGGCTCTAACAACTGCGGCCGCCTCGCTCTCGTGAGATTATCGTTGACCACGTGTGCATGACGTCAGAGCAAGTCGGGATCAAGTCGGACTAAAATCTACCCAGCATGCATTGCGCGCCGATCGCCGGCGATCGATTCTGATCAGGACTGGCTCATCTCTGATGATGTCATATAAGGGGCGGGGCTTCCTCTGGGGTAGTCCGTCACCTTGAAGGAGACAGACAGGTTTCCTCATGCGCTCTGTCCGGTTTACACATGAAGAAAATCAACATATTTTCCTCACATTTTTAATAATCATTATCAATTTTGACTATTTGACTAATTTATCTATTTTACACAACACTACACTGAGAAGTGTTACTCAGATTTTACACTATGATGTAAATAACACTTGTAGTGTTATTTACATTTGACTCTAAGACTCAAATATTACTCTTCATTAGTGTTAGACCTACTTGACACTGAGTGTTGTTTTAACTGACTTGCCATCGTTAAAACATATTTACTCTTGTATTTATTTCAATTTGAGTGTATACCACCACCTGCTGGATGTTTTGTTCAACTTTTCTCATGTCGGTCACTTGCTTGCTAAACACCAGCTGATGCATGACATTTAACAATTATGCACACATATGTTATCTATAACAATTACTATCATAACACACAGTGCAGAGTAAGAGTTATATTACAACTAAAAACACCAGTATTCATGATTGAAAGCTTCATTGTTAAAACCCTCCTGTTACCTTCAAATGTACAAATATATTTGATCCAAAGAACACCGATGTGTACAGGACATTGAAAACATATCATCATGTATGAAGTAAAAACAATTATGTGAATCAGATATTTAGAGACGTTACACATTGAATGGTGTCATATTGACCCCAAAGATAACAGGAGGGTTAGCAATAGACAAATGACTTGGGCAAATCTTTGAAAAGATGAACATTTATTTAAAACCCTCCCGTTGTCTTGGGGTCAAAATGACCCATCAACACACATACATATACACTCGTACACGGCTCATTTTGACCCCAAGACAACGGGAGGGTTAAATACAAAAGACAAAAAGAAAATACAACATTATTCAGGACACAAATAACATTTAATATAATTATCATCTTCATCCAGCTCTTCGTCCCAGCCCACACACACAGTGTGATACCATGTGGTGCAGCTGTCACACTGGACCCACGACACCAAGCCCTCTGAGCTCGCGGGAGGGAGGGTCAGGTTCACCGGACACACTCCCAAACTGTTGTATCAATGTCTTCAGGAGTGTGACCTATTCACAGAATAAAAAAAACAACAACTTTGAATTAAAGAAAATGATCAGATTTTCATGAGTTGGTATACAAAGAAAGTTAACATGAAGTACACTACCGGTGGATGTCGTGGGTCCAGCAGACGAGGAGCTGGATGATTGTCTGGCGTCTGCAGGTTTGGAGGCTGCATGAATAACAGAAAAAGCATAACCATGTTTTGTTTTGGCTGGGGAAAGGGGAGCTGCTATGACTTCATGTCACGACCATACTTGTATATTTGTAGCAATGCATAGTGCACTTTATACACTGACTGTGCAATACTGTCATCACATTTTTGTGCCTTATTTTTGTGCAATACTGTTACTATATTTTGTACCTGATTTGTTTCACCCTTTTATTGTAATTTATGTGTGTTAGGAGGACCCAGCAAAATAAGTTTTTCATTGTACAGAGTGACAGAGTCTGTTACCTGTGCAAAATATCTTGAATCTTGAATGTTGGGGCAACGTCAGGCGCAGCCCAGGAAGATGCCGATGGGGCAGAGGAGGTGAGGAGGTATGACCCATGACCAGTCAATGGCCCTCGAGTCCAGAGGGTAGATGCCACACCTCCTGAACCCAGCCACCACTACTCTCCAATCCTTCACCCTCTGGTAGGAGTCTCTTAGGACCCTTGAAAACTCTTTCTTAGAAACCAAGAAGGAGTGGCTCACTGCCGACAGATCTCCTGTAACACCAGAGAAATCTGCCTTCAAGGGTCTGAAGAAACTCACATCCAAAGGCTAAAGGATGTGAGACGTATGTGGTGGCAGGCACAGGAGAATGACCCCCTCCCTCTGTGCCGCCCGGACCAGCTCTGGATCCAGGTGGGACTGATGTCCATCCATAATGAGCAGCAGCGGGCACTCCTGCGCGGCGAACTTCAGGAAGTGCCCGACAAACCACTTCCTAAACAGCTCACTGTCGATGTACCCTGCTGGCGACTTCCCGTAGAGGGCATCGGGAACTCCTTCCTTGTTATAGGGACCCCCAGGAGTCCAGCTGAAACCTCGTCTCGTCGCAGTTGTAGACCTGACGGGGTTTCTCCCTCAACCCGTGCTCCTCCAGGGTGGTGGTGAGGAGCCTAAAATACTCCTCTATTGGCCCCCTCTTGGCGCAGGATGCCCTCCCACGGTCAATAATGTCTGGGGTCCGGGCAGTCAGGCGATGGTGGTGCCGCTCCCAGAAGTTGATCCACCACGTCTGGCCAAGCCCGGTCTTAGGGGCTGCCTGATGGCGGTGATTGTATATGGCCAGAGCATGGGCCAGGACCTGAGGCTTCGTCAGTGGAAACCCATGACTGGCACTCCACCAGGGAATCCTCATCTGCAGGGGTGAGGAATGTCTTCTGACCAGGCCCACAGTCAGAGGACACCCTTCCACTGACTCGGTCACCCAGGCTGGACTTCGGGACCCCAAACTGCTGGGCTGCCTGCTGAACACTGAGCCTGCCTGCCTTCACCTCCAGTACGGCCTGCGCCATGGCCTCCTGGGCCCACTTCCTCTCCCTCTTCCTCATTTGCCGGATGCTTGGCATATGCAAATACACATTCATTTTGGCAGTCAGAAATTAAATTCAAAATTAGTTTTAAATGTCTTAATAATGTTGATGAATTCTATAAATTGCCAGATTACCATGTATAGACACATGCATAGACATATGTACACTACCGTTCAAAAGTTTGGGGTCACTTAGAAATGTCCTTATTTTTCAAAGAAAAGCACTGTTTTTTCAATGAAGATAACATTAAATTAATCAGAAATACACTATACATTGTTAGTGGTAAATTACTATTCTAAAACGTCTGGTTTTTAATGAAATATCTAAATAGGTGTATGGAGGCCCATTTCCAGCAACTATCACTCCAGTGTTCTAATGGTACATTGTGTTTGCTAATCGCATAGAAGAATAATGGATGATTAGAAAACTCTTGAAAACCCTTGTGCAATTATGTTAGCACCGCTTAAAACAGTTATGCTGGTGAGGGAAGCTATACAACTGGCCTTCCTTTGAGCTAGTTGAGTATCTGGAGCATCACATTTGTGGGTTCCATTATACTCTCAAAATGGCCAGAAAAAGAGAACTTTCATATGAAGCTCGCCAGTCTGTTCTTGTTCTTAGAGATGAAGGCTATTTCATGCCAGAAATTGCGAAGAAACTGAAAATTTGTCTGGGTGACCCCAAACTTTTGAACGGTAGTATATTTACCTTAGACTATTGCAGATTTACAATTTCTATATCCATTTTTCATTTCTTGATCCTCCTGTAAAGGAAAAAACTCTCACACAGACACACGTTACCTACCATTCTTTTCTGCTTCTCTCTTTTCTTTTCTGCTTATTCTATTCTCCTTGCTATCTTTCAAGTCTTTTCTGCATCTCTCTCTTCTCCCTCCGGCTATGTCCGGAATAGGCTAATATGAGCTAACAGCGTCCGAGATAGGCGCTCGTGACGCTAAGTCATATGCTAATTGCTAAGCTAGCAGGAGCTAATCAAACACTAACCCGCAGTAGTCTGTCTACTTACATGTACGTCACTCATTGCTAACAGCCGCTCACGTTCGCTCACGTTCGCTCACGTTTCACCCTGCCGTATCACAACACAGGAAGTGACCTGCCCTGACCCGGATATGTATTTGTATCGCCGGTCCGGGTTTGGCCTATAATGAGGTTTATAATTTATCTAGTTAATAGTAATTAATACTATTAATGATTAATAGTAACAATAATTCTGCTGCAGACAATATATCCGCGGTTATAGAGGCATGTAGATGTTGAACAGAAGAGGCCCCAGTATTGAACCTTGGGGAACACCACGTCATCCTAGTCAGTTCTGATGTGTAATTAGCTACCGACACAAAGTATTGTCGGCCCTTCAAGTAGGATTCATACCAGTTAAGTGCTGCGTCAGAGAGTCCTACCCAGACTTTCAGTCTGTTTAGTAGTACGTCATGATTGATCGCGTCGAATGCAGCACCGAGATCCAGTAAAACTAAGACTGAAGTTCTGCCACTGTCTGTGTTTAAGTGGATGTCGTTGAAAACCTTAACAAGAGCAGTTTCAGTACTGTGGTGCTGACGAAAGCCGGACTGGAAGACATCAAAACAGTTCCTCTTGGTGGTGGGTCGAGGAACGGCATCACAAAGTGATTTAATAACCAAGAAGTGATCGTAATGTTGATTCTGTTGACTTAAAGCACCTGAAGATAGAAAACTGTTGAATGTGTCCTCATCGGATCTGAAATGATCGACTGTGTGCGTGAGACTGAAGTAGTCACGTTCCTCTTCCACTGACGAAGGGAGCGTTTCCTGTTGAGGGCAACACATGTTCAATTTAGTGTTATTTATTGATTTAAGATTACTCTTTTGTTTTATTTCTTAGTTAACATTTTGAATCACACCAACATTTTAAATTTGAGGAAGTATGAAAATGTTTTCCTGAGATTCTTTAGTTGATTAAACTAGATTAGAACGTTGCTGAACTTCAGCTTTTTTTTTCCAGTGTTTTTATTTGCTGTTACTTTATACTTCTACTGCACTGTATATATTTATTTATTTACAGCTATAATTACAAGTTAAACTGCGGATAAAGATTTTGGTTCCACTTAAGACATCTTTAATAGATGATTTATAAATTGTACTTAACTGTAATAATGGTGATACATATTGTTTAATAGATTACTTATAAGCCTTTAATAAGAACACGTTTTGGATTGCCATTGGCTGCTTTTCTTTCATTTCCATTTGGTAATAATGAAGTTATAAAAGTTGGTAATCGAGGATAGAAGGAGCCGGGATTCGAACCCCAGTGGATGAACCGCTCTACCTGCTGAGTCTGTGTACAACATGAAATAATAAAACACTTTAGTTTTGTTGATCCCTTTATTATGGAAGCAAACAAAGATCAAAATAATGTTATTCTTCAAACAAGATTAAATATTAGATCATATTTTACTCTGAAAACCATCAAGTTTAAAACATGAAACTTGTGTTCTTCTATTTAAACTTTAATATTTTCAACATCATGTTTCCACGTTACGTAACTTGATCAGAGGTCTGATTGATTGATGATCACTGGTAGCATCGTATGTTCACGTTTAACGTTTTTATATCAAACAAGTGATATATGATATCAAAGTCTTAAAATGACCGCCGAAAAATATCAAAGAGGGAAATTCAGTTTGATGGTTTTCAAAATAAAATATATCAACAATTTCAATTGGGTGTCGTTAACATTTCACAATAAAGTTACAATTTACAGAAACACCTGACTCCCTTTATGTCCTGTTTCTGTTTGCTGCTGAACATATCTGACAGACAAACAGAGATCAATAAATGTATAATTAGTTTTTGTACACAACCTACACAAATAGATTGAAACATATTCACTTTTAAGAAGTGAAGAGTTGTTTACTAATCACCTCCTTCAAACTAAAGTCTCTATCAGACCTGTTGCTTTGACACACAGACCTTCAGTGGTGATATCTTCACTTCATCCCAAGTGTAAATGAATGGAAACATCTTCTCAGTGAAAGTGTGTGTGAAGGTGTGTATGTGTGTGTTAGTATCAGGATCAGAGAACGACAGCTTTCCTCCGTTCCAGTCCAGATTCACTCTGATCCTCTGAGGCTTCTTCTGCACGTCGAGAGCAGTGCGTGGAGCTGATGGTGACGATGCTGAGTATGTATCTCCATAGAACTCTATTCTCCATAATCCAGATTCGATGTCTCTCTTCCTCTGGACAGACTCTGCTAACGCACCCATTATCCAGTCTGTGCTGTCTCCTACCTCGACATCCCAGCTGTGAGTCCCAGAGTTAAATCCCTCAGAGCCCAGAACAGAACCGTATTGATCAAACCTCTCTGGATTATCAGGAAGCTCCTGTCTCTCTCCTAGTCTCACACTGGTCAGATCTTCAGACAGGATGAGGTATGAACCAGCAGTGTTTGGGTCCAGAACCACAGGAGTGTAGGAGACCAGGTCCTTCATCTTGTTCCAGATGTTGAAGGTCAGGTTGCCCAGGTGTTTGGCCTCGTCTATCAGAGCTCCTGAGAGCAGCTGTGGATCCTCCAGCAGGGGGCGCTGCTGGACTCGTTCCACTGCAGCCTTGTAGTTGTTGAGGAATGAGACGTCTTCAGCTCTCAGCTTGTTCTCTGTGGCTCTGACTGTGTCTGAAAGAGCTGCTATCTCTCTGCTCAGAGCCTCCATCTCCTCCTTCATCATCTGACTCTTCTGCTCCTCTTCCTCCCTCAGTGCAGCCATCCTGGCCTTCTCTTCCTCCTCTAGAAACTGGTGAAGCTTCTTAAACTGATCCTGAATCTGCCTCTCTGTGCGTCGGGCCTGGACCTTCATGTGTTTTGCTGTTTGATCTGACTTCACTTTAACTTGTTCAAAGACCTTTAACTTCTTCTTTAAGGGCTCCAGAGTTTCCTGAAGCTTCTTCTTGAGTTCTGGAGCAGCTTCATCGATGGGTCTGAATCTGTGGTCGGTGTGTTTCTCTGAGTCTCTGCAGACGAGACACACTGGCTGCTGATGGTCCAGACAGAAGAGTCTGAGTTTCTCAGAGTGCAGACTGCAGAGAGTCTCTGAAGCTCTCTGGTCTCTCTCCAGTAAGAAGGACTCACACAGGTTCTTTAACACCAGGTTACAAGGTGGTAGTTTCCATGAAGATATTGTCCTACAAACTGGACACTCCTGAGTGTGTTTCTCTCTCCACCATCTCTTCAGACAGTCTTTACAGAAGCTGTGGCTACATGCCAGAACAACCGGATCTCTAAAGACTTCCTTACAGACCGGACAGCAGAAATCATCCTCTAATCTGGAAGCCATGTTGTCTCTGAGTGAAGCTGAAAACACAACAGACAGCACGTTAAAACAGGAAGTCACTTGTTTACCTGCCGCATAAAGTTGCCTCAGTTACTTTCATTTGAGTCTTTGAGTGATTTTTTTTCCGGTCAGCATCAAGTTGAAGTACTACTTCAACCTGCACTCGAATAGTTAAAACATTTCCTCCTAACATCTAATAACCACTTCTCCTTGACCTCTGTGAAAAATGGGAGGAGAATTCATGAGGAGTTAGGAAAAGACCACCGCAGTGTTTAGAGGATCAGACTCCACTTTCACTGACTACGTAGTTATGACGCGACAGCAGTTGCTCTGAAACGGTAACTACAAACACTTTTGAACGTGTGACCAAAGCATGTTGTAATCATACGCACCTGCTACTCAGTCACTCCCACTATATATATCGATAGGGATCTTCCCACACACTTGCCTATATATACTGTGATGAACTGGGCACTCTTCAGTTCCTCTTGGGCTCTGTCCCTGAGATGGAACCACTCAATTTGAGAAATCAAACAGAGATTTTCCTACATTGTAATTACTGGTAACTGCTTCTAAGTGCTGCGGGGATAAAAAAGAAACGGTTGATGAATTACAAATGTAACTGTTTACTCTTGTAGCTTTTTAAACATTTGATACTAGTGAACCGACTCTTAGCTACTGCGGGGATAACCTCCAAGTAAAGAAAAAGACTCAGTTATGGTACTGTGTGTATAATAACGCTTGTTGAAATAAGTTATATACTCTAAAATAAGAGTGTAGAACTCTACTCAATGGGGACTCCCATTTAATGGAATAAGATAACTTCCAGGTTTTTCGAGATGAAGAAGGTAACACCGGGCCGAGGTCATTGGCCAGGGAACACAATCCAGCACGATCCTGCCTCGTTTCCAGATCCAGACAAATGTAAGTAATCGTTTGGGTTGCACTGTGTGTAAAACGATTCATCTTCCGTTCCTGTTAGAGGCAACAGTTCGGTGGAGACGTGGCTCAATAGTACAGGTAGGCCACGGGGAAACTGACCGAATGGGGTTTTTAACATCCGTCATTGTCTCTATAAATTGTAATCGAAAGCAAACTGAGAGGGAAACCTCAGGGTTCTAAAACGGGCCCTCCTTACACGGCTGGCGTAAGGAGTAGGCGCTCCCACTAAGTTGTGACCAGGTCAGGACCGGTCCCGTTACAACTTTATTAACAACATAAACAACCTGGTTCATAGTATTACTTTATTAACGAGGTTGGAATATAAATGAAAGAAGAATATGAAAGTGAAACCAAGGTATTTTTCACAGAGAACAAAGCTACTAAACGGTCTCTTTGCTCAGTTTCAAACATGCTGAATTAAATACGTTCTCACACTAACAATGTCTCATATCCATTTATGTTGTTATGGTTTATATGCAGAATATAATCGGATCGTAAGAATGTGCAGACAACAGTTTATGAAACACCACACAACTCAGTGTGACCTAGAAGTGTTGACTTGATATGTTTTATTGTAATGTGACAAAATAGTTGATTAAAAAGATGATAATCAGAAACATGACTCCGACTCAAGAGCTCGTCCAGTTCAACTCTTTCATCAAAGCTTCTGTAGCTGAAGTCAAATAAAAGAATGAGGGCTGAGGCTGCAGTTCAACACCAGAGAGAATATCAATACAGTAGTTTGATCACTTTACAGCAATTTTATCACTTTACAGCAGTTTCCAGCAACAGCAACGTAACGTTCGTAGTTTTCCAGCAGGTTCAACAACTGTTGAAAGTATTTCCAAGTTATAGTAACGGTTATTTACATGATCTGTGTTTGTCTTCATGATCATTTGTTCTTGTGAACGGCCGAATCATTTCACTCAGAACCTTATGGGGTTAGTTCAGTCTCATTAATGACAAATGCACACAGAAAGATTCACAAATGCGCACAGAACAATTCACAAATATATTTGATTTACAAATGCACACAGAAGGGTTTACAAATACATTCCAATGATTTATATAAATGTATGTATTTGTGCGTTGATTTTTCTATTTCTTTGTGGATTTGTATGGATTTATTTGTGGGTGAATAGCTTCACATTTACGAGTGGCTTTTTTGAGACTCCCCTGCCGTGCCTTGGATTCGCAAATGCATTTTTTTCAATATGGACCTATCCGTAGCCAATCAGATGTCGCCCTCATTTTCAACCAATCACATGGAGTGCAGGGGGGGTGGGGGCAGTTACGGAATTTGCGGAGGTCTGGTACACACATTCAACATCTTAACTGTAAAGTGCCCATTTTACCACGGAGACCCGAAGCAAGCGGTCTTCAAGCCGGTCACGCCGCGGCGGGTCGGGTCTCGGTCTCGGTTGCGACCTGACCCGACCTGACCCGCCGCTTCTCTGAAGACCCGACCCAGCGAGGCGCGACCGGCCCCCGTCTGAAGACCGCTTGCCCGCCAGTGTGAGGCCGGTAACAGCCTCCATCGCGCCGGGTCCAGTCTTCTCTGAGTCGGCCCAAAGTGGGTGATGCACCCATGTGATTGGTTGAAAATGAGGGCGACATCTGATTGGCTACGGATAGGTCCATATTGAAAAAAATACATTTGCGAATCGTAAATGTGAAGCTATTCACACACAAATGCAGTGCGATCCACAAATAAATCCATACAAATCCACAAAGAAATAGAAAAATCTACGCACAAATACAGAAATATATTTGTGATTTTTAAACATTTATATAAATCATTGGAACGTATTTGTGAATCCTTCTGTGTGCATTTGTCATTATTGAGACTGAACTAACCCCATAGTACCTTCCTAAGCATAAAGGACTATTCGACCGCAGTCAGAGTGCTCCCTCCTGTAACTGAGGACAGTACCTAAGTGGCCGGCATGATAAGTGCTGGTCGAATTATCTAAATGCAAAGGAAAGGAGCTTCAATGCTTCCTAACTTAGCACCTTTAGCATAGGAAACACTGGACCCAATAATGCCGCCCCACAATTCCTTGAGGCGGCAACATTTAAAGTGACGTATCATTCGGTCGTTCATGAGAACAAACGATCATGAAGCATAACTTGGAAATACTTTCAATAATCTGTTAAACCTGCTGGAATACTACAGACTTACATTGCTGAAAACTGCTGTAAAGCAATCAAACTGCTGTAAAGCGATCAAACTGCTGTAAAGCAATCAAACTGCTGTAAAGCAATCAAACTGCTGTAAAGCGATCAAACTGCTGTAAAGCAATCAAACTGCTGTATTGATATTCTCTCTCTGGTGTTGTACAAAGTAATACTATGAACCAGGTTGTTTAAATCGTCTGCATACACGGACGAAGTATTTAAGATGATCTTATCCGCAGGTTAACTTGTAATTGTAGCTGTAAATAAATATATACAGTGCAGTAGAAGTATAAAGTAACAGCAAATAAAATCACTGGAAGAAGCTGAACTTCAGCAAAGTTCTAATCTAGTTTAATTAACTAAAGATACTCAGAAAAATATATTCGTATTTATTTGGCCTAATTGTAATTGAATGAAATCAAACACTTTGGTCCAGTTTTCAATTTGATGTGACCAAGAACACACTAAATGACTTCATTTCAGTGCAACATAAAAAGGAAAGTATTTGTTAACTGCACACCATATGAACAAGAAACAACACATTTGCAATGAGCAGGCTGAATGAACTACCAATATTAACTGTATTTATCAACTGTTGTATTTACCGACTGTTTGAATTGAAGCACAATTTTAGCAAAACGTTAGAAATGATCTATTTGAAAGATACTAAATCAGTTCAGTTTTTACTTTGTAAAATATCTGAATTGGTAAAGGTAAGATATTTTATTTGGATGTGGTCAGAAATGTCCTGAACACATAAATATCAGTCAGATATAATTACATTAATTATCTTTCCATTAACCTTCAAATAAAATAATAAATACACTTCACGCACAATTGAGTTGTATTTTCTCGTTAACTCACTAGTTGAAGGTCACATGTTTTATTTAATGTGAATATAATTAATTTAATCTAATTTCCACATATGCTAGTATACGATTTGTCGATATCTTATTTTGAAAACCGGATGTTGTTTCACCGTCAACGACCACTGCTCTAAACTCCGCGGTGGTCTTTTCCTAACTCCTCGTTAACTCTCCTTCCCATCTTTCCTTGTTCCCGTGACGTGTCCACGCGGCTCGAGGAGAAGTGGTTGTTAGACGTCAGGAGGAAACGCCAGGTGTCCTCAGGTGAAGCCTCAGCTCAGTAAAGAAGGTGAATCTTACCGCGTGTCTGTGGGTGAGTCTCTTCTCAAACCGTTTCCTGTTGCTCGCTGATGACGTCATGTAAGGGGCGGGGCTTCCTCTGGGGCGGTCCGTCACCTTGAAGGAGACAGACAGGTTTCCTCATGTCCGGTTTACACATGAAGAAAATCAACATATTTTCCTAAAATATGTAATGATCATTATCAATTTTTATAATCAGAGGACATTAATTACAGAAGTAATAATGTTTTGAGAAGAAATAAGTGTGATGATGATTGTTTCTTACAGTAGTTTATTCTATGTATTCAGGCAGTAGTCCTTGAATGTAAATATGTTGGTAGGATGAGGGTTAAATGGTGAAAGTGCCACACAATCATTTGTGAATAAACATAAATAAATCATAACGATTTGTTTTAAACTAGAATAAAATCTAAACTAAATCAAACATTACATTTGTTAGTTTTTTGCACACTGTACCTCGAGTCAGAAGAGTGACAGAAGAGTCATCTGGATGCTGGTTTCCATGTTGATGTTGACAAAATTAAACTTTTTCTAGATGCTTTTTTAGTTTTCTTATTCCACTTATCATGTGAGCTATACAAACCTTTGTGTTTCAGCACCTTCGTGGCTCATTGTTGCCCTGAAGCATCAAACCAAAATCAGGCATATTGACACATTTTATGATCAATATATTACCAGACCCCCACCAAGCTCCACCAACAAATGGGGTGGAATATTATTAATATTACAGTATTTTTGGTGAGTAATTATTTGTTTGTGTGGAGGTACAGAAGGTCCTGTTTCTACTCAATATAACAAGTTTTCCTCCACTTAGAAACAGACAAGTTTATTTTCAGGTATTTAAGAGATCGATAATACACTATGACATCATTATCTTGATGTTCTACACTATGACGTCATTATCTTGATATACTACACTATGACGTCATGTATCTTGATATAATACACTATGACGTCATTATCTTGATATAATACACTATGACGTCATGTATCTTGATATAATACACTATGACGTCATGTATCTTGATATACTACACTATGACGTCATTATCTTGATATACTACACTATGACATCATTATCTTGATATAATACACTATGACGTCATTATCTTGATGTACTACACTATGACGTCATCTTGATATAATACACTATGACGTCATGTATCTTGATATACTACACTATGACGTCATTATCTTGATATAATACACTATGACATCATTATCTTGATATAATACACTATGACGTCATTATCTTGATATAATACACTATGACGTCATTATCTTGATATAATACACTATGACGTCATTATCTTGATATAATACACTATGACATCATCATCTTGATATAATACACTATGACATCATCATCTTGATATACTACACTATGACGTCATTATCTTGATATAATACACTATGACGTCATTATCTTGATATACTACACTATGACATCATTATCTTGATATAATACACTATGACATCATCTTGATATACTACACTATGACATCATTATCTTGATATACTACACTATGACGTCATTATCTTGATATAATACACTATGACATCATTATCTTGATATAATACACTATGACATCATCTTGATATACTACACTATGACGTCATTATCTTGATATAATACACTATGACATCATTATCTTGATGTACTACACTATGACATCATCTTGATATAATACACTATGACGTCATTTATCTTGATATAATACACTATGACATCATCTTGATATAATACACTATGACGTCATTTATCTTGATATACTACACTATGACATCATCTTGATATACTACACTATGACATCATCTTGATATAATACACTATGACGTCATTTATCTTGATATACTACACTATGACGTCATCTTGATATAATACACTATGACATCATTATCTTGATGTACTACACTATGACATCATCTTGATATAATACACTATGACGTCATTTATCTTGATATACTACACTATGACATCATCTTGATATACTACACTATGACATCATCTTGATATAATACACTATGACATCATTATCTTGATATACTACACTATGACATCATCTTGATATAATACACTATGACGTCATTTATCTTGATATACTACACTATGACGTCATTATCTTGATATACTACACTATGACATCATCTTGATATAATACACTATGACATCATTATCTTGATATACTACACTATGACATAATCTTGATATAATACACTATGACGTCATTTATCTTGATATACTCCACTATGACATCATTATCTTGATATACTACACTATGACATCATCTTGATATAATACACTATGACATCATTATCTTGATATACTACACTATGACATCATCTTGATATAATACACTATGACATCATTATCTTGATGTACTACACTATGACATCATCATCTTGATGTACTACACTATGACATCATCATCTTGATATAATACACTATGACATCATTATCTTGATATAATACACTATGACGTCATTATCTTGATATAATACACTATGACGTCATTATCTTGATATAATACACTATGACATCATCTTGATATAATACACTATGACATCATCATCTTGATATAATACACTATGACATCATCATCTTGATATAATACACTATGACATCATTATCTTGATATAATACACTATGACGTCATGTATCTTGATATAACACACTATGACATCATTATCTTGATATAATACACTATGACATCATCATCTTGATATAATACACTATGACATCATCATCTTGATATAATACACTATGACGTCATTATCTTGATATAATACACTATGACATCATTATCTTGATGTACTACACTATGACATCATCTTGATATAATACACTATGACGTCATTTATCTTGATATACTACACTATGACATCATTATCTTGATATACTACACTATGACATCATCTTGATATAATACACTATGACGTCATGTATCTTGATATAACACACTATGACGTCATGTATCTTGATATAAATATATCAAGTAACTATGACTTGTTGTATAATGATACTTCAGTAAACTCTGAGGTTCAAACGGTCGTTTGTCATAACTATAAATCATTGAGTTTAAACATCGATGGCTTCAGATATAAACTGTACAGCAGTCTTTCCTCTACGTCGATTCCCTCACTGGAGGTTTTTTTACTTTGGGAGGCGATTCAATCAATTTCCGTTTGCTATTTTTATCGCAAACCAAGCGAGAATAATAAAACCTTATCTTGCAGCATTTGCATACGACGGTTTTAACCATCGTATGCAAATGCTGCAAGATAAGTTTTAAAACCAGACGTCATGCAGGAGACCAGCGTTGAGTATTTGCATTTCTGAGGGAAACCCAAGACCTGCACTGAGCTTCACTTCCTGTGCTTTAAAGGTTCTTAAAGAACCAGACAGGAGGACAACAATGTACTGCAAAACACTGGTTAGACACCGGAAACAAAGGCTCACGGGAAAAAGTGCGCGTGTGTGTGTGTGTATATATGTATATGTGTATGTATATATATATACATATGTGTGCGTGTGTGTATTTTTATATATATATAAAAATATAAATACACACGCACACATACATACATATATATATATACACGAACATATGTACACATATACACACACACATATATACACACGTGTACATATATATACACACATGTACATATATATACACACATGTACATATATACACATACATACACACATACATACATACACATACACACATATATATACACATACATACATATATACACACACACACACACACACACACACACACACACACACTTCTATATTTAAAAAATATGTTCAAGCGTGTACTATATTAGAATATTTCTACAGCTTTACCTTGCCGTCAGACAGCAAGCCGTTTTCTTTGTTCTCCCCAAAGCCACCGGACTCCATTGACAAAACACTGATTCTAACCTCACAGTCACGGAGCTGCTGTCTGCTGCCGCCTCGGTCCGGGGGTTTGTGTGACTGTTTTTAAAAAGGGCTAGTTAGAAATTCCCCAAAGTCACACAGTCCCGGACCGAGGCGGCAGCAGACAGCAGCTCCGTGACTCTGAGGTTAGAATCAGTGTTTTTGTCAAGGGAGTCCGGTGACTTAAAAGAGCATAAAAGCTGCCCGACTAGAAACAGAGCGCTCAGTCTCTCGGCGTCCACAGCCGCACTTCCCTTTGCTCCAGACCGGAGCGTGACCGCAGGAGAACCATCTCATACAAGCACAACGCATCTGAAAGTCTTCTTGAAAGTCCTTCGACTCTATCTTCGATCAGGAAGCTGAGATAAATGATAAGGTCAAAGAAAAAGAAGGAGCATGCGTCATTACCAGACTGGTGTTGATAATAAACAGAACAGGGGTGATTCGGAACTGATAAAACCTTTATTTCACTTTAAATTGTCTTTTACATTTTTGTCCTGTTTATAACATGAAAGGTGAAACTAGAGTTGGATATTTTTTTTTTTTTTTTTTAAAAGACATACACAAATCTAGTATTACTTCAATAACCAGGGTGTGTGTGGGGGGGGGGGGGGGGAGGGGAGGTGCTGAAGGTTTCTTTCTTCATTTTTTTGTGTCGTTTTCTCGTTTTTATTGGTGTTCTTAAGCTAAGTCTAAATGTTCACAACCACGTGCGCGCTAAGCAATAAAACCGTCACAGAAGCTAACTTTTTTTTTGGGTGGGGGCGGGGGAGGGAGTTATTTTTTATTTTTTTATTATTTTAAGCATAATACTGATCAGTAAAAACAAAATTATTTGAGATACCAGATATACAGACAGGCTCGGTGCCACATTCACTACTGCATGGGATCATCTCTCTCCTTACGAAGCGTAGAATAAACTGCCTTCTGCTTCGTTCAGCTAACGAGGAAAAGAGCGGCAGGGAGGAATCTTTTTTTTTTAATTTTTTTCTTTTTAACCTTTTGAACTTCAGTGCATGAAAACATTTGTCCCCAGCAAAAAGAAACAAAACATTGAGACACGTGACTTCTCTACACCTAAAGAGTGGAATGTCGAGATGGTTAGTGACAAGCTTATTGTGACACTGAGTGGATGAAAAGGAGAGAAAAGGTCCTATATTTATCAAAGTTTTGGGGTTTTTAAAACACCTAAAGCGTCTCGCTTATGAAAGGTTGTTCATCATCTGATTTTTGCCAAATCAAAACATTTCAGATCGGCTCCTTAAACGTTGAGGACTCACTTTAAATTCAGCTTCCTCATTGATTTTAAATTTAAAACAACTTAAATAAGTCCACTTGGTTAAACCTTTAAAAAGTTAAAGATGTCAAGTTTTAACAAAGGCTTTCACTCAATAAAATATATATATATATATATATATATATATATAGAGCCTGTTTAAGGTCAAAATTGAGGCTGTAACTCAACTTTATTGAAGGGCAGCGAGCTGACCTTCAGACCGCAGGAGGACAAACTGGTCCAACTGCCGTTTATATTTTGGAAATGAGGAAGCAGGAAGTGTCAATCCACCTCGCTGGAGATCTACATGGTGATAAATGTGGTGGAAACTTCGTGTGGACTTTTGTTTTCGCCGCCAGCTCAGGAGAAAACCAACGACGACGACGACGACCACAAAGCCGGCTCGTTCTCCAAAAAGACAGATTTACAGTGAAGCTCGAGAAACGTTTTACAATTTTACAGGTTCTCAAGAACCGGAAAGAAGAGTTTTATTTCGTTACACACAAAGAAAAGTAAATAAAAAAAAAAAAAAAACATGATTTGGGAATTTTAATTTAGGGACAGCAGTACTGATGTTCACCAGCGTCTTCAGGTCCGCCTCTTTCTTTTACGTTCAAATCAGTTTCAGCAGAATGCCGTTGAATAAAACTCTGGCTCTCGGTGAGGAAGTAGAAAGAAAAAGGCTTTGAGCTCTTTTGGATTGGTCAGTGTCACAATACAGCCTTGAGGAGGACCCTTCTGTATGAACCTGGGCAGAACCACCCCCCTCCCGTCTGAACGCAGGTCATCCGCCATCGGAACGAGGAGCAAGGTGGAGGAAAAACTAAGCATCACAGTGTTTGTTGAAAATAAACGGACAGTTTAATAACCTTTTTGTTGTTGTTGTTTCGTTTAAAGTGGAATAAAACCAGCCATCTGCCAGTACACTAAGAAAAAGCCAAAAGAGAAGGGATGGACAACTAAGCGTTAACTCACTAGAGCGAGGAGGAGGAGGAGGAGGAGGAGGAGGAAGAGGAGGAGGGTGGACAACTATATAAGTGCGTTAACTCAATAGAGCGAGGGAGGGGAGGCATTAAGGAGAGAAGTTAGGAAAGAGGAGAGAGGGAAGGAATGGAGGAGATTAAAAAACAGGGGAGTGTGGGGTTTTAAAAAGACATTTATTCCTTTATTTTATTTTGGATAAAACCCCGCCCTGCGTGCTAGAAGACTAGACTGACCAGCGGGTTTAGTCTGCTGGAGAGCCGTGGAGTGCCATGATCAAAGGGAGGAGGAAGAGGAGGAGGAGGAAGAGGAGGGTGATGGAGTAGTTTCTCTTTTCTCATTCCCCTCCGTTTCTTTTTTTATTTATCTATCGTCTGTCTGTGAAGGTCGGGTACTATTCATGCTGTTGGTTATACAGAAGGGAGGTCGGGCCTGAAAAAGTGGGACAGAGAGGGAGGGAGGAGGGAGGGAGGGAGGAGGGGGGAGAGACGAACGGGGGTTTATGTGTACGAAGAGGAGGAAGAAGAGGAGGACGAGAGAGGAAGAGAGACCAAAAGGAGGAGGAGAGTGGGGTCATGGGTTAACAGTGAAGTGCGCTCTAGTTATCCCCGTCGCCGGTTTCTCCCTCGTCGCCCTGGTTTTCTGATGTCCACAGCTGCAGGGAGAGAAGAAGAAGAAGAATTTAAAACACGTTAACATCTTCATGAAAAAAGAAAACGGGTAGGATTCTCTATTCAGGGTTCAGACACACTGACCAACGGGTTTCATGACTTTAAACCAAATGTCCATTACAAACATTTAGTGAAATCTGGGTGTAAACAGTAAAAAGTGAGTAAATGTAGTATTTAAACTAACAATGAGAATACAAAGCATACAGTAAACCTTAAATGACTCAAATGAATGAGACAATAGTTTGATTAAAAGAATAAACATTTATATAGATGCCTGTATGTATGCCTGCTTATATTTTGAGTCTTTCTTTTAAAAGCATATTAAATATTTCAAACTCAGCGTAAATGAACGACATGAACACATGAATATAACACATTTACATGACTTTTACTAAACTTTTGGGATTTTAATTATTTTCAAGGACTTTTCCAGGCCTGAAAATAACAATTTTAAAAATTCCATGACTTTTCCAGGTTTTCCATGACCATAAGAACCCTGTGTATTACCTGTATTATTAACAAAAACACCAACAATGAATTACAGCTCATCCATTACCCCTAGGGGAACTTTGAAGTACTGCATGGAGTGCTTGAGATTATCATTCTGAAAACAACTTTACCATCACAAGTTCAATAAATAATAAAAATGTTAGGGGTACATGGTAAAGGTTTGAGAGACAAGCGCTCCAAATTCTGATTAATCCACCACTGAGAATAGTCCCTACAAACGTTCAGGACATCACCTTCATTTATACAACATGAAACTGTAATTATATTTTAGGCTACACATCGAACAGGTGCGCCTGGTTTCTTTCATTCCAGTAGCTCAATACATTTATTAGTTTATAGAAAATAAGGCCGTTGAACCGCTGAAAATAAACTTTACCGCTAACGTATATTCTAGCTGCTGGGGAAGTGCAGTAACCTTTTAACCCTCTGAGGTCGGCGCCCGCGTCGAAGCGTTACACCAGGTGTCTAAATGTTTAATAAAATTATATCATCACAATAATACGTCACATAAATATGGTTAAAAATCTGGCGGATAGATATGGTTTCCACTTCCGCGTCTGAGCATCTAAACATGGACATGAGGCTTGCAAAGCTTCACTGTGAGTCAGAAGGTGCCAAGCAAAGAGTCCTGAGCAGAGCTATATTGGAGGGGACAGACGGCGCAGCTTCAGAGCCTGAAGGATTCACTAACAAGGAGCTAGCCGGAGCTAACGGGCCAGATAGCTGGCCACAGCGTTTCTGTGAGACTGAACGGTGAGTAATCAATTGTTGAATCTATCACGTTAACTTGTTACAGTGAACATAGTACGACCAGTAGTGCTGGACCTCCATTATATGTTTGTAAGACAGTAAATAACGTGTGTTGACGAGAGCTACGAGCGATTAGCACGTCGGTAAATAGTTCCGTGTTGGCTGTTATCATCCGTATATATGACTAAACGGGGCATAATCAGTTGTTGTCTCTATCACCGTTAACTTTCTTACAGTGAACATAGTACGACCAGTAGTGTTGGACCTCCATTATATGTTTGTAAGACAGTAAATAACGTGTGTTGACGAGAGCTACGTAGCGATTAGCACGTCAGTAAATAGAGCCGTGTTGGCTGTTATCATCCGTGTCTATGACTGAACGGTGCATAATCAACTGTTGTCTCTATCACGTTAACTTTCTTACAGTGAACTCATACTGACTGTATTAATGTATTTTACAGAGTGGATTCAGAGCTGTGAGGGTCCAGAGGACAACATGTAGCATCGCTGCAGCAGCCTCCCTGTCCGTCTGCCTGCCTGAACACATCACCTAGCAGGCTGCAAAGCCAGCCACAGCTCATCATCCCCACCATATAATAATAAAAAATTTTAGACATTAAATTACATGTGTCTACCATTTTATTCATATATTCCACTGCTTTTGTGAACCTAAGACCTTTTGGTAAACCAATTTCCATCACCAAAACCGATATCCCACATGAGTAAAGTTATGTTTTCACAACAAATATGAGACATTTCCAAAATCAAGATTCAATTTTTCAGCTTTAGTCATATTTTCATATTTACACTTGTGCCTTTGGGACAATGGTGCCTCATTATATAGATAGCTGAGATTGTTCTGTATTTTTTGATATACAACACATGATTTTGTATCATATGCTAGTGACTTTAAAAAGGGGAATTTAAAAAGTATGTAAAATCAAGAAAAATCAAGAAATTGACCACCAGACCTCCAAGTGTTAATGACCACGTTGACGTGTACAACAAACAGTGATACGCCGAGCGATAAGCTCATTTAATACCGGTCCCTGTTCTTAAATTAAAGTCTGGAAAAGAAAGAATGTAAGTGCTTCTATTAATCTACAACTTGACAGCAAAGAAAGGGTAGAACAAATTAAAAGGTTGTGTAGACTCCATCAATCTGAGGAAGACGCTGGTGTGCGATGTATTGATAAAGTATGACAGTCCGTGCGCTTCAGTATCTTAAACCCAACGGACTGAAACCGAATGCGTTAGTCGTATTTATTGCGTACTCACAGTGAGGTTGTCCCTTAATAGCTGCATGATCAGCGTGCTGTCTTTGTACGAGTCCTCGTTCAAGGTGTCGAGCTCGGCGATCGCCTCGTCGAAAGCCTGCGGGAAGAAACAGAGGAGCGGAGATTTAGAGGCTAAGTTAACCAGACGCTCATCCAACGAGAAGGAGGTTCTTAAAGCTGCATTCTCTCTCCTGACCACCAGGGGGTGACTCCTCTGGTTGTATAGAAGTATATGCTTCATGTGTTAAAGCTGCATTCTCTCTCCTGACCACCAGGGGGTGACTCCTCTGGTTGTATAGAAGTATATGCTTCATGTGTTAAAGCTGCATTCTCTCTCCTGACCACCAGGGGGCGACTCCTCTGGTTGTATAGAAGTCTATGCTTCATGTGTTAAAGCTGCATTCTCTTCTGACCACCAGGGGGTGACTCCTCTGGTTGTATAGAAGTCGATGCTTCATGTGTTAAAGCTGCATTCTCTCTCCTGACCACCAGGGGGTGACTCCTCTGGTTGTATAGAAGTCGATGCTTCATGTGTTAAAGCTGCATTCTCTCTCCTGACCACCAGGGGGTGACTCCTCTGGTTGTATAGAAGTCTATGCTTCATGTGTTAAAGCTGCATTCTCTCTCCTGACCACCAGGGGGCGACTCCTCTGGTTGTATAGAAGTCTATGCGTCATGTGTTAAAGCTGCATTCTCTCTCCTGACCACTAGGGGGCGACTCCTCTGGTTGTATAGAAGTCTATGCTTCATGTGTTAAAGCTGCATTCTCTCTCCTGACCACCAGGGGGCGACTCCTCTGGTTGTATAGAAGTCTATGCGTCATGTGTTAAAGCTGCATTCTCTCTCCTGACCACCAGGGGGCGACTCCTCTGGTTGTATAGAAGTCTATGCTTCATGTGTTAAAGCTGCATTCTCTCTCCTGACCACCAGGGGGTGACTCCTCTGGTTGTATAGAAGTCTATGCTTCATGTGTTAAAGCTGCATTCTCTCTCCTGACCACCAGGGGGCGACTCCTCTGGTTGTATAGAAGTCTATGCTTCATGTGTTAAAGCTGCATTCTCTCCTGACCACCAGGGGGTGACTCCTCTGGTTGTATAGAAGTCTATGCTTCATGTCTTAAAGCTGCATTCTTTCTACTGACCACCAGGGGGCGACTCCTCTGTTTGTATAGAAGTCTATGCTTCATGTGTTAAAGCTGCATTCTCTCCTGACCACCAGGGGGTGACTCCTCTGGTTGTATAGAAGTCTATGCTTCATGTCTTAAAGCTGCATTCTCTCTCCTGACCACCAGGGGGTGACTCCTCTGGTTGTATAGAAGTCTATATAAATGACTCTACTTCTCTTGATGTATTCCCTCAGTAAACATTGTAAACATGAGTTTATGTCTCAATCTCTAGTTTCAAGTCTTCTTCAATACAGCATGATGTTCATTTAGTAAATTATGGTCATTTAGAGTCAAACAGACCATAAAGCAGGGGATGCTTTAGGGGCGGGGCTACAAGGTGATTGACAGTCTGCCTATACAGAGTCTCTACGTCACTCCTCCGCATTCAAAATATGGCAACTTCTTTTCATTAGTTGTGAAACAACAACATGGCTGGATGCTTCAAAACATCGGTCCACAAATTAATGGATGACGTCCACTCCTCACACACACACACACACACACACACACACACACACACACACACACACACACACAGGCTATGAAAGTAACATGCACCCACCTGCTTGGCCAGAGTGCAGGCCTGCTCGGGCGAGTTGAGGATTTCGTAGAAGAAGACGGAGAAGTTGAGTGCCAGGCCCAGCCGGATGGGGTGCGTCGGCTGCATGTCCTTCTTGCTGATGTCGAAGGCGTTCTGGTAGGCCTGCTGAGAGTTCTCCACCGTGTCTTCAAATCACAGAAAGAAACCCATCGGTCATTTACTGCCCACTGGGATCCCTGAACTCCAACGACACAGACCTGGAATGTTCTTTGCAGATATTTGGACGTAAACTTCAGATTCTGACCAAAGTTACTATAATTCATCCTGAAGAGAATATGAACGCGTAGATCCATGTTGTAGACGCACCAACGAATCAAAATAATCACTTAATACTGGAGATCTTTCACCTGCTGGTGGCCAATATGAATATCCAGACATAATCTCAAGGTCTTCAGTCCAGTTACTGCTTGATATTTAAAGTCTGGCCCGAATGCAAAATTACAAACCTGGTTCCACATGCGACTGTATGAGATCTTTATTTTGTATTCTTTATGTAGTGCATGAGTCACTTTCCATCGGTAAACCCAGCAGAGAGAAGAAAACACCTTGATAACTTTGTCACTTCCTAACTGATGGATGCTAACCCGGCTAACGGGAGCTTTAGCAAAAGGATACAAATAGACGATTTGGTCATTTTCTCCCTGCAACCTTCATCTGTCATTTGTTCGGGACCCTTTTTTACTCGATCAAATTTAAAAAAACACCAGTATCCCGTCATGAACTGTGAAGCTTCACGTGACCTCTCACCCCTCCAAGTCCAGAGGAGGTCACATGCGATGATTTGTATTTCCTAAAAAGCATTTTCTGTGAAAAGCAGAGTAGCGGCTGCAAGAAATAACCCATCTTCTCCGTAATTATTCTACTGCCTCAACTTTAATAATACAATATTAACAGATACTTAAAGAACACGACTCTTCCTGAGACTTGTGCTGTTCTTGGAGAACGGACGTCTCCTCTGATGACTGTTGGTGAAGCAGTGGATCACTTTACTGCTAAAGGTTTTCCTTAAAAAAGGAACATTAACACTGCAAACAGCAAAAGGCCGTTCTGGTGAGGCTTGGATTACCCAGGGGGCCTTGCACCGAGTCAACAAGCACGACTGTCCAATAGAAACCCACTCACCCTTCTTTGAGTCCCCAGAGGCCACTTCCGACAGGTATCTGAAGTAGTCTCCTTTCATTTTGAGGTAGAACACCTTGCTCTCCGCCTGAGTTGCATTGGCAATGAGGAATTTGTCGAGCAGATTCTGAAACGCACGAGAGAGCAGAGGAAGGGTTAATACACAGAAATATGACAACGCAGTCCCGTCAGTAAAACTTTATTTCACAATAGATGGTTCACGTTAAACTGGAATCAATCGGCGAACCGCGAGGTGACAGAAGGTCCGTTACGCCACGATTACAAAGTATGTACTCCTTCACGCAGTACGCATTCAACTGGGACAAAATACTTCCTCGTATGTTATGAGGAAGTAACATGTGCAGAGGATTGTGGGTCATAATAGCCAGAAAAGCATGCCGGCGTGCATCCTGCCAAACATCCTGGTGTCTGGTACTGCGTTTGACATCCTATGTACCGGGACACGCCGAGTCTCTTCTGGCGTACTGAAGAGGACGAGTAAGTTAGGACTGACAACATCCTGCGCCAGTCAGGAGCTGCCGATGGGCTTCAGTCTCCGGTGGAAAAGGCGTCGAAGGCGGCGGCCTTTTCGTGGGCCCCAAAGGCGGCGGCCTTTTCGTGGGCCCCAAAGGCGGCGGCCTTTTCGTGGGCCCCAAAGGCGGCGGCCTTTTCGTGGGCCCCAAAGGCGGCGGCCTTTTCGTGGGCCCCAAAGGCGGCGGCCTTTTCGTGGGCCCCAAAGGCGGCGGCCTTTTGGTGGGCCCCAAAGGCGGCGGCCTTTTGGTGGGCCCCAAAGGCGGCGGCCTTTTGGTGGGCCCAAAGGCGGCGGCCTTTTGGTGGGCCCAAAGCCGGCGGCCTTTTGGTGGGCCCCAAAGCCGGCGGCCTTTTGGTGGGCCCCAAAGCCGGCGGCCTTTTCGTGGGCCCCAAAGCCGGCGGCCTTTTCGTGGGCCCCAAAGCCGGCGGCCTTTTCGTGGGCCCCAAAGCCGGCGGCCTTTTCGTGGGCCCCAAAAACGGCGGCCTTTTCGTGGGCCCCAAAAACGGCGGCCTTTTCGTGGGCCCCAAAAACGGCGGCCTTTTCGTGGGCCCCAAAGCCGGCGGCCTTTTCGTGGGCCCCAAAGCCGGCGGCCTTCTGGTGGGCCCCAAAGGCGACGGCCTTTTGGTGGGCCCCAAAGGCGACGGCCTTTTGGTGGGCCCAAAGCCGGCGGCCTTTTGGTGGGCCCAAAGCCGGCGGCCTTTTGGTGGGCCCAAAGCCGGCGGCCTTTTGGTGGGCCCAAAGCCGGCGGCCTTTTGGTGGGCCCAAAGCCGGCGGCCTTTTGGTGGGCCCAAAGCCGGCGGCCTTTTCGTGGGCCCAAAGCCGGCGGCCTTTTCGTGGGCCCCAAAGCCGGCGGCCTTTTCGTGGGCCCCAAAGCCGGCGGCCTTTTCGTGGGCCCCAAAGGCGGCGGCCTTTTCGTGGGCCCCAAAGGCGGCGGCCTTTTCGTGGGCCCCAAAGGCGGCGGCCTTTTCGTGGGCCCCAAAGGCGGCGGCCTTTTGGTGGCCCCAAAGGCGGCGGCCTTTTGGTGGCCCCAAAGGCGGCGTCCTTTTGGTGGCCCCAAAGGCGGCGTCCTTTTGGTGGCCCCAAAGGCGGCGTCCTTTTGGTGGCCCCAAAGGCGACGTCCTTTTGGTGGCCCCAAAGGCGACGTCCTTTTGGCCGTCGCTAAAAGCACCTTTAAACTGCTGTATGCCCACCTCTCCTTCAGATCGCTACAGAGCCCACTCTGTAGCGATCAACCAGAAAGAAGGACGATCAGAAGAATCCCTCGTTTCTCCGAGCGTCCCAATATTGAGCGTGTCGTAGACCGTACAGCCTACCATGCACTATTTTGTAAGCAAAAGCTTCTGTACAAAACTGTTTCCATCATGTTTAAAAATGGAGCCTATGAAATATATGAATATATATTGGGGAGGAAACAAACGTTTCTTGTCTCATCCCTTTGTAACATCGTCTTGATCAAGGTCACGGACGTATATCGATCCTGCCGACGCGTCAAAAGCTTTCCCCTTGCGAGCGTCCTGCTGCTTTAAGGACGACATGTCTCCATCCATCCATCCCTCCCTCCCTCCAGCGCCACAACACTGCAGAGGCTTCCAGTTCGACCTTGGAGATATTATTAGAAGACTGCTCCGGCATAGAAAAAAAAAGAATCTGATTTGACCTCGTCGTGACCCGGCAGAGTGACGGGTCGTTCGTGAGGCCTCGATCGTGTCAAAAGACCCAAACTGACAACTCACAGCGACACGATAGTGCGATCATGCCGCTTCATGTTTCCTCAGTCTTGGGAGAAAAGAAAAAAGGAGGCGTGAGCGATCGGCAACCACACCACGAGATGCCGCCGAATCTTAAAAACTGCAACTTCAAAAAGAAAGAACGACCACATGACGTTCAACAGAATGTGGGTTCCTGAGATAAAGCTCCAGAAGCGGCACATGCCAGAACACATGAGCCGCTCTGTCCGGATACACAACCACAGCCAAGTATTCAAATTGCGTTTCAGTCGAATCCAGAGATTCCCGGCGTTCCTGAGCATTTGGACAGAAAAAACCCAGCTCTGCCTTTAAAATAAAAAACACGTAATTCTAAAAAGGGAGTGAGAACAAAAGCAAATAAATTAAACAGATGCAGACATCTACTTCTCGTGGGTCGTAACGGATGACTGAGTGGTTCATTTTATGTCTATACTTTGTTTTTCCTCACATCACCTGGCAATGACCAATCAAATTCTCACACTGGCTCGTCATCGGTTCACGTTGGTGAAGTCCTGCCCCGTGCCGCTGTTCAGCCGCCTGACGAGGCTTCAGACTCACGCACGCTTCACTGAAACCGGACTTCCTGGATCAGATTTCATCCGCTCGCAGTCCACCGCCTCTCTGCCGACGCACAAACCGTACGAGGCTTGAAAGGCTTCGCGGCGACGCGGGACCCCTCTCCGTCTTTGTCCTCGGCACCGAGACGAAACTAAATGACGCAAATCACATCGGTGGCCGCGTACGAATGCTTTGTGGCCGGAAAGAGGCAACAGCATTTCCAGTCGGTGCCGTTTTTTCCCCGTCCAGCCAAAGATGCACTTCCTGGTTCCCTCTATGGATCCGCCTTCGCTAAACATCTGGTGAAAAAGCTCAGTAATCCTGTTTCTATGTCAATTCAATCCAGATTATTTTAGTTTTTTTAAGAGGGTAACGATTTATATTTTGTTTCAGATTTATTCTCATCATAATCTACCCCAAATCTTCCTTGTTGGCGTTACATAAATACAAATTTATATATATTTCTTGTTGGTTGACAGCGCTGCGACTAGTGAAGTAATTAGTAAACGACACCATGTGACTGGTGTTAGTTCCTCCGCTCCAGTGAGCTTTCCTACACCATCCTTCCCTCTCTCATAGCGTCTCCACTCCCCCTCTCTCCCCATCCCTCTCCGTACCAGCACGTCCTGGCAGATTTCTTGGAGTTCAGTCTCGATCTTCATACGGTACTCGCGGGCCATCTGCTGTTTCTTCTCGTTCCCCTCCGTCTTCTGCTCGATGCTGGAGATGACGCGCCAGGATGAGCGGCGGGCGCCCACCTAACGGGGAAAACAACAACCTTTCATTAAACAGAAATGGGACAAAATCTCACACATACGCATGTGAGATGAAGAGGGCTTATTATTCCACAGTGGTTTGGTTAGACATGCCAACATTAAAACTGCATTGAAGCATTTTTTTCTCCCTCAAATCAAATCTCTACGATAAATAGAGCAGCAGTGCTGAAAAATAAACCTGAGGCTGCACTTATGTAATTTGTGCTTTTATAAATAGACTACAAAATCTTCATGAAAAGCACAAAAAGTACAGCAGTGCAGCCAGACTACGCATTATATATATATATATATATATATATAAAAATGTTTTAACCGTCACTGTAAATGCTATAAATAAAGACGTGTTACGGATATGCGTCTCCAGTTATAGCAGAAACTGAAGAGCACAACTCTCATAGGATGAGCTGCTGTCAAACGTCGCAGCCCAAAACCACCACAGGAATGTTTCCCCGAGGAAGATGTTCGTTTGAGGCCATAACTTCAGAAGGAGATGCTCCCCGTTGTCATACAGGTAAAACGCAAACTTATCAGAAAGGTGTTTTATCATTGCTGACGGGGATCGACATCAACGCTGCGGCATTATCAGAGTCGCTGATCTCTGGTATCGCTACATTGTCATCAATGGTCTCTGGTATCGCTACATTGTCATCAATGATCTCTGGTATTGCTACATTGTCATCAATGATCTCTGGTATCGCTACATTGTCATCAATGATCTCTGGTATCGCTACATTGTCATCAATGATCTCTGGTATCGCTACATTGTCATCAATGATCTCTGGTATTGCTACATTGTCATCAATGATCTCTGGTATCGCTACATTGTCATCAATGATCTCTGGTATCGCTACATTGTCATCAATGATCTCTGGTATCGCTACATTGTCATCAATGATCTCTGGTATTGCTACATTGTCATCAATGATCTCAGGTATCGCTACATTGTCATCAATGATCTCAGGTATCGCTACATTGTCATCAATGGTCTCTGGTATTGCTACATTGTCATCAATGGTCTCTGGTATTGCTACATTGTCATCAATGATGTCTGATATTGCTACATTGTCATCAATGATGTCTGATATTGCTACATTGTCATCAATGATCTCTGGTATTGCTACATTGTCATCAATGATGTCTGGTATTGCTACATTGTCATCAATGATGTCTGATATCGCTACATTGTCATCAATGATGTCTGATATTGCTACATTGTCATCAATGATGTCTGATATTGCTACATTGTCATCAATGATCTCTGGTATTGCTACATTGTCATCAATGATGTCTGGTATTGCTACATTGTCATCAATGATGTCTGATATCGCTACATTGTCATCAATGATGTCTGATATTGCTACATTGTCATCAATGATGTCTGATATTGCTACATTGTCATCAATGATGTCTGATATTGCTACATTGTCATCAATGATGTCTGATATTGCTACATTGTCATCAATGATGTCTGATATTGCTACATTGTCATCAATGATCTCTGGTATTGCTACATTGTCATCAATGATCTCTGGTATTGCTACATTGTCATCAATGATCTCTGGTATTGCTACATTGTCATCAATGATCTCTGGTATTGCTACATTGTCATCAATGATCTCTGGTATTGCTACATTGTCATCAATGATCTCTGGTATTGCTACATTGTCATCAATGATCTCTGGTATTGCTACATTGTCATCAATGATCTCTGGTATTGCTACATTGTCATCAATGATCTCTGGTATTGCTACATTGTCATCAATGATCTCTTGTATTGCTACATTGTCATCAATGATCTCTGGTATTGCTACATTGTCATCAATGATCTAAAACTAATAATGCCCCCCTCTAAATAAAAACGATGTAATCAAAGCAACAACAAAAAATACAATTATTTGTTTCGTCATTTTTGTATTGTGTGTTTTTATGAATTAACGCAGATCCGTCCAATTATATCACACTTTAGTTTTTATTCATAATGCATTTACCGTGTGATTACTTACTTATTACACTCGTTTGGATCTCGTTCTACTTGTGCCTCTTTACTAGTTTTCATCATCCGCTTTGCAGCTGTAATCCTGCATATTTCCCCGCTGCGAGGCTAGTAAAGGATCATCTCTTATCTCATGTTAATATATTCAAATCCATACATTTATTACTCATCTTCAGCCAGGACAGTTTATGCTTTCGCTTCGCTCTAAAGAGAAAATCTACCTGTGAAACGAGTCGATTTATTGATCGTTTTATGAACCATGAGCTCTGTATTGAGCGTCGACAGATTTTGGGTGCCGTACCACGTTCTTGTAGGCGACGGAGAGCAGGTTGCGCTCCTCGTTGCTGAGCTCCAGGCCCTGCTCCGTCACGGCCTTCATGGCAGCCGCCATGTCGTCGTAGCGCTCGGCCTGCTCGGCCAGCTTGGCTTTCTGCACCAGGTCGTTCTTATCCATTTTTTAGGCTGCATGGGGGAAGAAGAAGAAGAGAGGGGGGAAAGCGCGACGGAGTTAGCGGTTTGGACTTCAGATCTCCCTTCACCAGCTGGAACGGGCAAAATAAATAAAATAAAAAAGGGTTGGACAGAGAGTAGTAGAGAGGCGATGAGAAGTCGAGCATGCCGGAGACGGTGAACGGATTAAGAGAAAGGGACCAGAAGCCGAAACATCCATGTTGACCCGCTCCATATTCACAAAGCTAATTACTCGGCTGTCACTGATCGTAAGCGATTATTAGGATCCATCCGAAAAGGAACAAATAAAATATACCAGTCTGGATGTCAACAGTTTAAAAAAACAACAACATCAAAATAGGATGGACATAGCACTTTGAAATGCGGCGCCCCGGCTCATGGTGTGAACGTGTAGAGGGAGTAAAAGGGAAATTAACCAACACTGACATCCCTACGTACAAGCAGAGACCTTACAGCGCCTCGCAAAATGTCAAAAACCCTTTCGGTTCCAGCTCACCCCCCCAGTTATTGCGTCCCCGAGGGCTTTCTACTCGCAGGATGAATCTGTAGGTCTAAGTAGGCCACGGCGTCGCCTCCATCTCACATCTATCCAGCAACTCGCCGCTATGTGCTACATTTGCATTTCTGAATTCATCGGATCGACCTGGAAATCCTTTGTTTTTTGTTGTTGTTGTTGTGAGGGGTACATTTAAAAAACGGCTTAAGAATGCATTCATGTACAAGAAGGTTGTTAACACACCAACACCAGAAGGCAGATGTACCCTCACATCTGCATGACGACATAGTTTGACACATTTCCAGTTCAGGAGCCTTCCACCCTTCCACCAGAGGGACATTCAAACACCACCGTGTTACGTTCAAGTGTCCTTGAAGCTTACCTGACTTCTGACCTCCCTGTGGAAGCAGGGGGGTGAGGATGGGGTTTCCCTACGGAGGGCAAAAGAGGTACTCTATAAGCTTCATTAATGCCACAATTCTCCATTTTAACGTGCACACAACGCCACATTGTGAACGACCAAACGCGACGGAGGTTGCGTTACGATGCGTTCAGGCTCCAGTCAGGAAAACATCGGGATTGGGCAAAGCGTTGAAATGAAATCGTGTGAAATTAAGTTTTGGTGAGAAACTTCCATGAATAGAAGTTGTTTAAAAAAATAATAAAGAGATATTTTTTTTTACAGCAATTTAAAAATGGAGGTTAGAGAGGGAATTATTGGCCGTAACCAGAAGCTATGAGGTACTTTAAAGCAATTAAAGTCCAACCTGGACCTTTTTAAAAATGTGGCAGCAGATGAGATTTGGTGAAACTAAATTTAAAATTCAACGCCTTCGAGGCATCAATTAGAGGAAGACATCGTCGGCAGCAGTCACAAGATCTGGCAACGCCCTTATCAGCTTTTCAAAAGTTAAAACGGCAAATTCCCAATTCCGTCCACAAAATCTTGATTCCAAAGTCATAGTTCTCTTTTTTTGGTTGTTTTTAAGCAAAGAAATCTGGTGTCATACCTTAAAACATTGTTTTAAGGTATCCACGAGACCAGACGGAGGCGTTCTCTTTAAGGTGCTTAACGAGGAAGAGTTGCATCTTATAACGCACATTAGTGTACGCGGTGGCCTCCATCTTGGACCGCTCGTCTTCATTAGGAGCCTTTTGAGGGCAGATTTACAGCTGGTTATGATTTTGTTTTTCCTTTTTAATGATCTTCTGGACACCAAACGATGTTTGGGGCCAGAATAAAATATCAGAAAAAGGAAACATTCCCTCTCAGATCTATTTGGTAATCAAACTGGTTGTATTATACATTACAAATGCACATCATGAAGTTTGCCTCAACGCCACCAGATGGCACCTGTGTAGTCACCATGACATTCAAAAGAGGTGGTTCAATTGTGGCTTTATTATATATTCAATTTAAATGATGTCATCAGATAAGTGGACTTTTCCTTCCCTTTCTTACCCACCCATTAGTTTAATGGTTCAATGCAATGTGTGTGCTTCTGAGCAACTGATAATTGGCAATAAATTGATCCCAGGGCCAACATCACCATATATTATGTCAACCAGACATTTCAAGATATCTGCATTCATTTGGCATCAATCTAATGAAGCAACTTGATTCATCTGGTATTTAATCCGCTGGATGAAAGCAAGACCGCAGACCTCTAACCCGACAGAAAAGATGGAGGGGGGGGGGACAAACAAAACCCCCAAAATCTTTGTCATTCACAAAGTTTGATCCCGCTGCCACTCTTATGCACTTCCTGTGGTTTGCGGGGTAATTATTGGTCTCTCGGCGCACCGATGGCACAGTTCCAGCGCCGATTCATAAAATCAATTACCTGCTGATATCGAGTGCCGTTGCATTCTTTCAACGACAACTAAAATGCGCTGTACCGTTAGCGTATAGGATCATTATACATTCAAAAACACCCATTTCCTCCATGTTCAGGACCCTGATTAGGAAGAAACCCCGAGTGTTCAGAGTTGTTTTGCTGTTGACGTAAGGAAACTTTCCTGATCTGAAAGTGAGAAGGGTTTTAGCAGCACATTTATAAAATAAAAATCACATTACATCAGTTTTTAAAGGAATAAAAACACACCCACATCATAATTAGAATGTAAATCAAGACCTCATTGGGTTTGACCAATTATAATAACTAATATGGGAAAAGGTGGCGTTTACTTTTTGTCCGACAAACATTTTAAAATAAACTGAGCTCAGAGTCACATGTCTAACCTCTTTATGTCATTTTTAACTTAAATAATCAAATGATTGGTAGAAAACTCAGCAACTTTTTGAACACCAATTTTTCATCTGAGACACTAAACCAAAAACAATTAATCATTTGCATGACTAAAACGATAATATCTAGATATTTAGCCTGGGCTACATCAACATCTGGGAACATATTACAGGGCACACTATTAATCAAATTAGTCAGTAATGAAGATAATCACTGTTGACAGTTTGTTATTCACCTGCAGAGAGGTGAAAGGTCATACCTGTCAGCAGCAACTTTCAATTAGTCATTAATTTCATAAAGTTGTCGGTGAGTTAAACTTTTACTATAAAAAGGTTACTTCATGCTAAAAAAAATATCTGATAATGAAGCAACACCAGTCATGAAAAATCCTTTATAATGAATGATTATGAAGAGAGAAAAAAAAGGGGTGGGTAAGATTTAATGGATTTCACTCTTGACAAACACGAGTCAAGCGTTTAATTTAATTTAATTTTTTTTTAAAGGACCCACTTTTCCTCAGTCGTTGATTCTCATGGTTAATAGTGTAAAAACTCCCATTTAAAATCTGGTTGTTTCATTGACATACTTTTGATTGTGGCCACTGATTTAACATCACTGCGGTTATTAAAAGGTTTTATACACACACATACATGACGTTGACAGGTAAGTAAATGAGCACCAACAGGAAACGTGTGCCCAGTGTGAGAAATGGTGACACTGATGGAAAGGAAGTGAATCTTCCGGCTGCATGAGGCGTTCACGGCCGCGTCGACGCCTCCGAAGCTAATCTGTTCTAAAATGCGGGTAACGAGCACCGTTTAATGGAGCTTAATCAACCCGCACGGCGGTTACATGTGCAGTAACTGTGGGGCCTCTTCGTCGTGCTACAAATCACCGACTGCTACGGTTAACAGGCGGAGGAGGAGAAAAAAAAAGAAAAATGGGGTACACACAATTTTTAACCGTAAAAACCACCCAAAAAACCCACAGTATACGTTTTTAATAAGCAGCCTAGCGGGCCCGGGGACGTTCAGGGTCGTGTCGGTTAGTCGGACTGCCGTCAACTACGCCCTCCTTGTCGCAATTCCCCTGCGGATTTTTTTAAGATGGAGCGATAGATTACCCCGCTAGCCGGCGAGCTAACAGCGCGTCACGGCGCGGCCGATGGCTCCGAGCGAGCCGTTAGCTCCGGCCGCTGGCTTCAGCCGTTAGCTTCGGCCGTTACAGCGGCAGCTTGACCCAGTTCTACCCCGAACAGCGCCGAGCAAAAGTACCCGGATGATTGACTAAATACACGGCGTACGTCTGCGGCTAGTTGTCCGGTGGAGAAGACGATTCAAATTGCGTTTTTATTTATTTTTTAGCGGCGCTCGGTAATGAGGGTGTGTGTTAGCTCCGTGTCACTACGCCACAACGGGGCTAAGCTCGAGGCATCGCTGTTAATTACGCCGTTTCTGGGAATAAAGAGGCCCAGCATACGTCGGTTGTGTCCGGGGTGTTTTCCGGCAGCTTTAACGCTAGTCTTACATGATCCACCGTGTCGGGTACTGGCTGTTCTTTACTATGGCTGCTACATTTTTTTTTTTTAATAAAACATTTTTAAATGCTGCTTTCACGACGGCTGCTGCTGCTAAGCTGTCAAAATGGCCAAACTTGGGTGCCGCTGCGCTTCTCCCTCCCTACACGGCCGCCGCGCAGCACGCGTGGTATCGACCGGGAGGGGGGAGCACGGGCCTTGCAAAGAAAAAAAAGAAAACGAGCTAAATGCATGTTATACAACACAAGCGCACGAGCCGATCTCTCGCCGGGTGTTTTTTTTTTTTTAACGCTATTTATTCGCTATTTCGGCTACAAGTCTCTCGGCCTAAATCCCTCGCACCCAGCCCCAAACCACAATAGGCACCTTCCGCCGCAGAGGCAGGGACACGGGGCCGCCGCAGCGACCCGCGAAAGGCGCGTCCGCGGCCCCGCGTGTACAAGACAACAATCGAGTATTATGCAGGTGAACTCACATTTTGAGCGTACAAGGAATCCCGATTTTATTCTCTGAACGATGGGAGTTTTATGAAGCCGTCCTCCGCTCGCTGCTCAGGGTATTCAGGGCAGTACCACTTCCGCCTGCTCTGACACTTCCGCTTCCTCTAAAACCCCACCCCTCCCCCCGCCGGTAACCAGGGCAACTGCGCCAGGGGGTTTCCCGAGCATCTTGCGAGGGGCTTGACGTCAGAGAGGACCATGGCAACCGCTACGGGATGACGTGCGCCGGTCTCCGTGGCAACTGTCTCCACGAGGCCGCTTGCTGTTGTCTCTGAGTTCACCATCATGTCAGCTGACATGTTATTTCATTTATTTTATTAAATTGTATTTTATTTTATTTATTTTATTAAATTGTATTTTATTTTATTTATTTTATTTATTTTATTTATTTTATTTATTTTATTTATTTTATTTATTTTATTTATTTTATTTTTTATTTTTTTTATTTTTATTTTTTTTATTTTTTTTATTTTATTTATTAAATTGTATTTTATTTATTAAATTGTATTTATTTTATTAAGTTGTATTTTATTTATTAAATTGTATTTTATTTATTTAATTGTATTTAATTGAATTTATTTTATTAAATTGTATTTATTTTAATTTATTTAATTTATTTTCCACATATTAGCTCTTATTTATTTTATTTTCCTGGTCTTTTTCTCCCAGCACACCACCTCCAAAGCAAATATGTAGAAAATATATTTTATAATATAACAATATATAATATTTGTGCTTGAAGGGGTCAAACACAGATATTATATATTGTTATATCATAATATATATTTTCCACATATTTGCTCTGATGTATTTGTGAATTTTATCATAAAAACAATCAAACAAAAAATGACATTTAAACATAATACAACAGCTGATGACATCTCTCTTTCACTCATTGGCTGTTATTCAATTCAATTTATGTTGTAACAGCAACAGTGGAGATAGAATAATGATATTAAAAGCAGTAATGGTATTGGCAATACTAATCGCAATGCAACTAATAATAATAATAATAATAATAATAATAATAATAGCAGGCATGTCAGGCAGGGGTCCAGATAAAACCACGATCCATGTAAACTTGTGTTATGAGAAACTCTTTATTCGCTCTAGGCATACACCTGTCTGGTTGGACTTCTTTAAGCCTTTAAAGTACGCCTGTGATCCAAAAACCTCCCGCTCCACACGCTGAGATCCGGTGATTGTGGGGAGGTATTTGAAGACAGTGAACTTGAGGTTAAATAAATAAGGATGAAAGTATATAACAGTATTCATTTTTACAATACACGGTATCTTTAATTGTTTGACACAAGCCATTTTCGTAGAGGAATTAAATATAACACAACAGCATAGAAAAGATTGACTTTTTACTGGTTGCAGCCTGAACTGTTTGGATCCATGCTTTCATGTTTACCCACATTCTGACCCTGCAGCAGAAATGTCGTCCAATCAGGCAACGTTTTTTCCAATCTTCTATTGTCTAATTTGGGGTCTCCAGTGTCGATTGGAGCCTCAGTTTCCCGCTTAAAGGTTCGGCGAGTTGTCTGTTTTAAAGTAAGTTTCTGTGGTCTTTCTATCAGTCGCCAACGAGGCTATTCTACCTCGAAAACCCGCCACTCACGAGATTTCTTCTGGTTAGAAATGGTGAACAGGTGGAATAAAGTGACCCATTGACAGATAGACAGATCACTCTGTTGCACAACAAATCTGCCGAGCCAGGAAGACCTCTGAAGGCCCGTTTCATTCATACATATTGATTTCCCATTCAGATTCCCCTCCCAGTCCTGAGAGCAGATGATTCATTTGAGTGATCGTTTAGTCAGTTATCTTTCCGACGATGTCATGCCCTATTTGTCCCCGCGACCCTACGGTTCGGATAATGGAATCTTTTCGATTATCTGTGCGTATCTGATTAGTTTGTTTCTGCACCTGCCGATCCAGCTGACCCACGATTGCTCTGAAGAAGGTCCTTAAAACCCCATCCGCCCAAGTTTAAAAAAAAAACTCAAACGCTTCTAAATCATCAACCACAGGTCCGATTTAATAAATGTAAACGGCTAAAGTACTGTAAACACTTGTGAGAAGAGAAACGATGGACTACATTTAAAAAAAAGATTGATATAATTTTATAATTACGTAATTAGGTAAGCTCCTCAACATGACTGAGCGATCATAATGTTTCACTATTTAACTAATTTAGTACCCTAACAACGCTCAAAGTACCACGTCTGTAACCGTAGAGACCGTATGAATCTTCCAGTATTCGATTTTTCTCCGTTTTTCGAGGTCCTGCGGTCTCATTGTCCATCAAACGCATCTGAAAGCGCGTCTGATGACACACGCGGAAGCAGACGGTCATTTTAAGTACAGTTAGTTCATGGGGCAACGAAGATTTGGGTAAAAATGGCTCATTTCTTTATTTCTGAACCGAAAAACATGATTGTTGGACTGGAAAGGCTTGAAAACATGTCATTGCTTGTGTTTATTGTGATTATTTGGATGCTTTAGGTCTTAATCTTTCTAAAGAGGTGCAGTATTACTCTGGGGCCTGATGGGAAGGCACCAAAAATACAATTCAAAAAGCTCGGGGAGCGACCAAGGACTAATTTTTTGATATATATATATTTTTTTTTTTTAAAGGCAAGGAGTTGCTGATTCTTTAGAGATCAAGGACAATAGGGGCTGGTATTCATATCAAGGTCATATGAGCTGTAGAACACCTGTAGAAGCCCTGGGGTATCCCTATAGGGTACCCTAGGGCTGATGAGGTTAAAGTTCAGAGCGAAAGCGTCCTCTGCACAGATTCAAGTGTGCGGACGTCCGTACCCATATCAAAGCAAGCTACGCCTCACAGAGCAACCCTTTAGTTTTATGTGTTTACTATGAAGGCCGAGTGTCCCTCTAGGCCTCCGTACGACCTGGCCAGTGACCCTTCCTCAGTGAGCAGTGGATCGAAGACTTCAAACCACTGTGACTCATCAAATCTTTGCGTCCATGTACACGATAACAGTCACATAACTGATGCATTTTGTCGTTCCGTTGGGGACATTTTTCTGGACACTATCTATTAAACAAGGACACAGACGTCAAATCAACAGAACATCGTCCGTACCCATTTTCTGGCAATCTGTCCGACATTTGATTCGTCCGACATTTCCCTTTGAGCTAAAAGTGTGCACAGATGTAAAGTCAAGGATTCATCGTCTGGAAACTGTGAGACAAGATGGATGTCTGTCGAAAGATCGGATAATAATAATAATAATAATAATAATAATAATAATAATAATAATAATAATAATAATAATAATAATAAAGGAAGGTGTTTAGAATAAAAATAATTCCTCAATCCTTTCAGGCAAGATAGACTTCATCCAAAAGATATAAAAAAAGACTGATTGCTGTAAACTGGAGTATAAGCTGAAGCATACATGTCTCCCAGTGAAACTAGTCATTTAAAAGGGTTTGACTTTGTTTCATCGGGGTTCTCATCTGTTTAATCCCTCTGCCGTTCAGTAACTTCTAAGTAGTTCATGGAACTCAGCAGAAGTGGAATAAAAGTTGTCCAGTTAAAACTCCCATTCTTAGGAGTACAAGTTCCTTTATTCATCAAACTAATCAGACGACCTGTCAGTGATCGTTTGGTCGGTTATATAATTAATCAACACAGAACGCTAACAATCAGTAAAAATATTGGAGGCAAAATGAATTAGGATTAATTATAAATAATTCACTAATCAATGAGCAAAGAGTTACCCAGCAGCGAGGCCACCAGGAAATGAACAATCAGTCAATCAATCAATAAATCAGATCAGCCGGTGACGTCAGAAGTTACTGATTGAAAGCAGAATGTCAAAGTGTAACTGTAACTGATTGATCACTTCAAACCTTTGGCTCTTGGGCTCAGTGTGTGTGTGTGTGTGTGTGTGTGTGTGTGTGTGTGTGTGTGTGTGTGTGTGTGTGTGTGTGTGTGTGTGTGTGAGAGAGAGAGAGTATAGATTTGTAAATACTGTATAGGCCAGTGAGTGTGTGTACGCAAAGAGACCCGAAGGAGTCCCAAAACAACTGTGAAGCGTTGCAAAGACCTGAAATGACTAGAAAGAGACAACTGGACAAAGAAAACCAAAATGACATTAAGGGCCAAAAGATCAGAAACGGACCCAAAACAACAACAACAACAACAACAACGCCATTCAAAACGACGACAAAAAGATGTAAAGCAACTACAAAGCTACACAAAACATTTACAAAGAAACGCAAAATGACTTAAAGAGACGCAAAGCGACTACAAAGAGACACGAAAACATGCCAAATGACTACAGAGAGTTGCAGAGCAATGAAGAGATGAAAAATGACGACAAAAATATGCCAAACAACAACTAAGAGACCCAGAAGAACTACAAAGAGACACACAATGACTACGACACTCAAAAGACATCAAAAGGAAACCAAAACGACTTACAAAAGTAGCAAAACCACGACAATTAAACACAACATTTGTGCACAATGAGTACAATACATGCGGTCCTTAGAAGTGTACATACATATTGCATAATATTGTTACTGAACACCATTAGTGTGGAGTTACACTGAATACAGTGCAGCAGTTCTCACAGTCAAAACAAAACCAATGCAGGGGTAAACCTTTGTCATATTATTACTCTTCTTACGTATACTTCTTCTTCTATTAATCCCTTATATATTAAGAAGGTAGTAAAATATGTTGTCTCCTCACTGCTCTTTTTCTTGAAATGACAATGAATCGCTGTAAAATAGATGATTTATTTTATCTTTAGAGTGAGATGTAAAGATTACATTGAAGTTATGAAACATTCTGGTGACCTTCTCTTGCCTCTGGCCTGGTGCATGCTGGGAAAGTCTTCTGCCGTTAGTCCTGAACATCTGAGTCAGAGAATGACACAAAGAAAATAAGAAGAACAAAACATAAGACATTGAAAATAATGATGTGAGTTTATAGTTAAGCAATTCTCAAGAGACGTGTGGAGTCTAGTCTTCCTCCATTGTGCTGCACTTCACTGAAGCAGCCACTAGATGGCAGTGAAGTCTGCTGGTAGTTTCAATGTGGCTCATTTTAGATTATCACTGTTACATTGATATTTATATTATTCAGAGTTTTACATAATTTAAATTGTCTATGAGATCAGGGGTAGAATGAGGACTATAGTTATAATTACAGACAAGTGGACGACTATTATCAGGGGGCATTTTGGGGAAAAAACATAAAACATATAAAACTAAAAGAGAAGAAAAAAAAGGACAACAACTATAAATGAATGGAAGAAGCAAATAGAAAAAACACAATTTTATTAAACATTCAATCTAAAAAGATGCTTGTAATCATAAACTCTTGTACTATATTTATGCAGACATTAATAACGTAGTTATAATTTTCTCTGCACGGTAACTCAACAAAAGCACAATTTAATGAAATATAATATAAAAATAATAATAAATAATTGGGATGAACGAATAAGACATGCTGTGTAACTCAATACATAAATAAAGTCACAGAAAAAAGTCAATCATGCTGGTTGTATTTATATAACCCGTCTGGACTCTCAATTTAGAGAAAAGAAAAACAACTTTAACAGGAGAAAAATAAATAACGATTGCAATTATTATTACAATTGATTTGCTATTGCTCGTGTTCTATTCTTTGCTTCCTTTACTAAATGAGTTCACGTCTGCTGCAGCAACATGTGCATTGATCCGTCCCCATGGTAGTGAGTGTGAACATGCGGTTTATTCACACAACACGATGAACACTATGAATATGAACAACCTGCAGGACGCTAAACACTCTGGACCAGTTTGCTGTGACCCAGAATGTAATAAATGTAGATCGTCATCGTCCTCCGCAGGACGCGTTTCATCATAAAATGTCCCACATCCATTTTGGATTTAGAATGGTCTGACTGAAATGTTTTAATCAATAGTCTATTTTGAAGTGAAGTACTTCCTGTTCGTACCTAGTGCGTCATTTTAACGGAGAGACCAGGCCAGTCGTCTATAAAAAAGTTTTCTTCTGAAACTTCACATAATTGAGATAATATTCATGTCAGAATCAGATTTATTGGTCAGGCGTGAGTTCACATATAATATTGGTTGTTGTTGTTGTTGTTGTTGTTGTTGTTGTTATACTCTTAATGCACTTCAACATAAAAAAAAAACATGAAGCTAAAATATAAGCTCAACAAAGATAAATCATAAGTGGTTAAACGGTGCAAATATGCTGGAAGAAATTTGGGAATGTCCATGTCTTCATATGAAGAGGTGCCAGGTTCAGTTTTGATTTCCTTATAAGACCTGAAATAATGGAGGCTTTTCAACGCAATGAACGATGGAGCAGTGGAAGGATATGATCAGTCATTTTCCCATAGACTTCTATGCAACCAGAGGAGTCAACCCCTGATGGTCACTAGAGAGAATGCAGCTTTAACACATGAAGCATATACTTCTATACAACCAGAGGAGTCACCCTCTGCTGGTCAGTAGAGAATGCAGCTTTAACACATGAAGCATATACTTCTATACAACCAGAGGAGTCGCCCCCTGATGGTCACTAGAGAGAATGCAGCTTTAACACATGAAGCATATACTTCTATACAACCAGAGGAGTCGCCCCCTGGTGGTCAGGAGAGAGAATGCAGCTTTAACACATGAAGCATAGACTTCTATACAACCAGAGGAGTCACCCTCTGCTGGTCAGTAGAGAATGCAGCTTTAGCACATGAAGCATATACTTCTATACAACCAGAGGAGTCAACCCCTGATGGTCACTAGAGAGAATGCAGCTTTAACACATGAAGCATACACTTCTATACAACCAGAGGAGTCACCCCCTGGTGGTCAGGAGAGAGAATGCAGCTTTAACACATGAAGCATATACTTCTATACAACCAGAGGAGTCACCCCCTGGTGGTCAGTAGAGAGAATGCAGCTTTAACACATGAAGCATACACTTCTATACAACCAGAGGAGTCACCCCCTGGTGGTCAGGAGAGAGAATGCAGCTTTAACACATGAAGCATAGACTTCTATACAACCAGAGGATATCCTTTCAACCTTAATAGGTTTTACATGTCTGATGAATTGAATCACAGTTAATTGCATTGAATGTCAATTTTAAATCAGTTTCATTATATAGTTTTGCATATATTTGCCATAGTTGATATATATACACACTATATATGTAAATATCGGAATAATTAGTTATTACTTTCCTCCACATCCTCCACATCCAAGACTTTTCTGTAACTCAGCATGACATGTGTGGGTTTTATTTGCACTCATGCATTCTTATAATGAGGCTCTTTGTAATCAATCACAAGTGGGTCTTCCGGTGTTAAAGAGTTTACAAAGATAACACGAGCACACGTGATCCTCTTGAGGTCTGCCGCTGCACAGCCGACCCCTCCAGGTGAAGTATAACTGAGCGCTGCCTCGCCTTGATGCACAAGTCCAGTCTCTGCAGTCCTCAATCAATCTGAAGGGCTTCTAATCAATGTGGTATGAAGTCCTATAACTCAGGGCCCGCTGTCCGGCTCCCAAGCAGAAAAAAAATAAAAAAAGATCTACGGAAAATCAATGGAGTCGCAGTTTCCCCCCGAAAGGTGACGGCGTTGGGAAAAAGCCCGGAGGAGGCATGCTGGAAGAGAAAGAAGGGTGAAAATAAGACATTAAGACATTATAAGACTTGAAGACAACTGAGAGCACGACTGCTATTCATTAGAGAAAATATATAAAAAGTATAGTATATATAGTATATATATAAATATAGATGTTAACGCACCGATACATTCAGAGCTTTTGGGCTGTTTTGCTCCCACAACGTCTCCTGTCAGACGTGTTTATTGGCCTACACTTTTATTTAGATTTATTCACCAGAAGTTAGCATATTTACATTTTCAGGAAATGTGTAATACCCAAAAATATTGTCTTAATTTAAGTACTCATCTCGGGAAGTTTCATGGTGATATCCAAACCTCATTTCTTTACCTGTTGTGTCGCCAACATATATGTCATTTTACAAGATGACGCCCGTTTTCTCCACTTCAGAATCATTTAGATACCCCAAACTTGCTATATGCTAAAGGTTTTAACAGAGGGGTTTGTATATATATATATATATATATATATATATATATATATATATATATATATATATCCGTCAGAGCTGGATTTATGATATTTCTATTCTTATAAAATGGCGAAAATGTATTTATTTGAATGGCTGTTGAGATTCATTTCTGATTCATTTCATGGAACAAATATATACGAAATATCCAATATCTGTAAAAACCTTTGAAAACTAAATTTAACAATACTTTTGGATCCTGGATTCCAGCATTGTTTAGTTTGCAAATGCATGCAAATTAGCTTAATTAGTTCTATGATATCTAATCTGTATATTTAAACCTACTATTTCAGAACACTTGTCATACAAAACATATTTCTCTTAATGTAAGTGATCAGCTGGGGAAGTTTCACGGTGATATTTGTTTACATTAAATGCAAATGTGCAACACAACATCAAAACATTCGCGAGCGGTACAAAGATCATTGTTCCGAGACGCATCGTCGCCCGATCCAGCGTGACACTGCGTGAAAGCATTGTGTGTTTTTTAAAATGTTTATTACGTATTACGATGCTACAACAGAGGCTTTGCTCCCGTGTGGGTGTGTGTGTGTGTGTGTGTGTGGTGAACGTGCTAGTTAATGGTTCCCCGTCTCCGGGCTGCAGATTGAATGCGTGTCGGCAGAGTGGAGGTCCAGTTCCTCATCCCGGTCTTTTGTCCGCACCATCAGTCACTCTGACACGGGCAGATGAAGAGATGAAAGGCCCGTGTTTCACCTCACGTATGTGTGTGTGTGTGTGTGTGTGTGTGTGTGTGTGTGTGTGTGTGTGTGTGTGTGTGTGTGTGTGTGTGTGTGTGTGTGTGTGTGTGTTCAGGGTATCTGTGTGTTCGAGAGAAGAGAAAAAAAAGAACAGCTGACTTTCCCTCAAAACACTTCCTCCCCTAAACTCCAAACTGTGACACTCCAGGTCCCGCCTCTATCGGCAGTCTTGGTTTTGTCAGTTTCTGCACGTTATAACGTTCATTGTCTCTTCTCAAAATTAACTCCCAACGTAAGTTTACTTACACGTCCAAAAGTGCATTGTTGTATTAGGAAAAGATCATCAGGGGTGGTCTGAACCACGGTCTCCTGGGTGAAAGTCCTCCAACAGAGGAAGTTCAAATAAAAGATGGTGGCGTGGAAGGCTGGTCTCATGCAGCATCCAGAGGCAAGAAATCATGAAAAATAATGCACTGCAATTTATAGATTTTCCACAATTTTTACTATGAAGACGGCTGAAGCACACAAACACATTTGTGTCCAAGACATTGATGTTTTTTGTCATTTAACTTTCATACTTCAGTAACGGCGCTTTGTTTCCTAAACCCAACCAAGTATTTTCGTTTCCTAAAGGTAAGCAAGTATTTTTGTTTCCTAGACCAAGTATATTCGTTTCCTTAACCTAGTATTAAACCAAGTATGTGTGTTGAGTATCTAACTGAGTTTCCTATAAACCGTCTGCATGTAACAAGCGAACAGATTGACACCTGTTTCAGGCTTTCGTAACTTTTTGTAAGTTCTCATATACGAACCGTTGTATGAGGAGCGGTTAAACAATGCTGCGTTCGTGTACCGTAGGAAAAACGTCTTCTCGCTATTCTGACTCGGAAGCGTTGCCGCGTTATTCCAAGATGGCGTCCATCGTATACTCACGTCGCTCACAGTAAGGAGCCTGAATCAGCTGTTTAGAGCTGCGTCTTTCAACCTCTTTTGAGCCGCGGCACATTTTCTACAATGAAAAAATCAGACGGCACACCAACAACCCAAAAAGTTACAAAATGTCACATTGTAGCATAATACCGCACATATGGTAGGTCATTATTGCGCAACCTACTGGCATGGAAGAGTATTTACTTACTAGGCCAGCCACTATATTGCAGGCTCAGACGCTCAAAAATGGAAAATTCTTTGCGGCAATAAAATAATATTCTTTTGGACCGATCAAGTGAAATTGGACATTTTCAACCACTGGCTTAGAGTGATGTAACTGTAACAGTTACTGGTTGAAAATGTCCAATTTTACTTGATCGGTCCCAAAAATACTCCAGATACAAACAGAGCAGCTGTTCGTCGTTTTGGCAGAACTGGAGTTGAGGTCCACCGTACATCCAAACACTCTCTCGCCGATGGAAAACAGGAAATAGGAGCTGTCCTTTTGAGCGGCCCGGTTCTGTTTTTTTATATTTGTTTTTTTGTTTTTTTTTGTTTAAGGCTCCCGCTTGCTTCCTGAGATTAACAAGAACAGAACAGTTATTTATAGAGCTCGGAGAACTGGGGATTAGTGCTATTCCTGTTGTGTTTGGGATGCTTCTTTAGGTGACTGGAGGTGTAGCTGCAGAACGAAACCCTCTGTTCCTGCTCACCTCCCTGTGGGTCGTATTTATAGGCCTGAATCTGTCGCGTGTGTAAGGTTGTATGTTTTTTGCGACTATATGTGCGTGTGTTACATGCTCATAAACAGATAGAAATGTTCAGTTTTTTCTTGAGTCTAAAAAAGCAGCAGGTTCCTATGCATTTCAGGACTGGCTGTATACAGAAACAGGGCCGGATATCAAAGAAAAATACAGGGTGTGTGTGTGTGTGTGTGTGTGTGTAATGTTTGAAGGCCACGTCTATGTAACCAGCATATCAGAATAGTGTAAACATGGCAGGATTAAAGGGATTGAACATATAACCTGTTTGACTCGATGTCACCGGCGACCTCCGTTCCGTATTGCTCTTGAGAGAATTGACGTTATTGTTGAGTAACATTTTGATTATTGGACACTTCAGACTAGAGAGTGCAGACGTGGAGTCGCTGCAAACGGTCAAGGTCGCTGTGTCCTTGAGCAAGACACTTCACCCTGAATCGCTCTCCGTTGCTGTGTTGACGGCGTAGAGGAAAACAATGTAAGTCACTTGGGATAAAAGCGTCAGCTACATGTAATATAAAAAATAAAACAGGAAATACTGAAATGGCAAAAAGACATGACAAACAAGAACCGTGTAAAAGTGATCTTTGGGAGAACAGTTTAACAACTGAACACTATAAATAATAAATACAATGCAGAAGAATTAAAGCAATCATTTGTCGCCTTAACTTGCAGCCACTGCGATAAAGAGACACAACACGTGATTTCAAAAGAGGAATGCGTTCGTTATTAACGGTTCGGTCGGGTGAACCTTCTTCGCTCAGAGTGCAGTGCATCTCTGGGCGAAGAAGAAAGAAAAGCAATAATCACTCGCGAGTCGCCCTCGAGGCGGCCGGGTCCCGGTAGAGCTTCTCAATCTCAGGACGGTGCCAGCGGCCTTCTGGGAAATCTGCGGGGACGAGCCTCATGGTCCACATGCAGAGCCGACGTCCTGTCGACTCAGCGGAAAACACAATGAACTCCTGGAGAGGAGGAGCAGATGGAGGAGCGGGACTGTGTGTGTGTGTGTGTGTGTGTGTGTGTGTGTGTGCAACTTGGCCTACTGTCAATAACAGGAATAACAGAGGGATGGATCTAAAACCGCTTGAATGCTTTTGCATCTAAAGAAAACACGAGTTCCTGTTGAAAGCAGAAATATTTTTGTCAACGATCTTTTTTTAATTATTAATTTTATTGTCGTTTCATGCATATCTTCTGCCATCACACATATTCTATCTTCATCAGCTGCCTGAAGCCAAAATGTGGCGAGACGTCCCCTTCGTTGCTTAATTTTCTCCATAACTTGAATCTTTTGTTAAATACAGTTTAAAGCAAAACATGCATATAAAATAAAAATGAAACATGGGAAACCTTTTGTTTTTACTCAAGTATTGCACTCGATATTGATTTCAGGTACTTTTTACTTTTGCATATTTTTTCCTACGTTATGCTCTTCTCCACAAAAAAACTAACATATGATGAGTTTCTAAAATAAAACTCTTTGTTAAAGATTACCCCAGTGGCTTCTTGTAACAATCTGTCTCTGGCCCTTTGTCGCATATCTAATATATTTCTATGAGGTTCCAGGCGTTTGGATTGTAACCCACTGTCTTCCTCAACGAAGGCAAAAAGGCGGTAAATGACGTTTTATCGTAGAATATCAGATTCAGATCTGTTTTCCTCTCAATACGTTTGTTAGTTATTTTTCCCGCCCCCAAACAAAGGGTCAGTATATTTAATCGAGGTGTTCGTGTTGGAGTTACTCTCCAAAATGAATACATTTATATGATTTATTTCTACCACTAAAAGGTTTCCGATTCGGAACATTGTTGGTCCCAACAAAAAGTAACCAGCAGCAGATGGATGTGAAGTATAATCTAGGTCAAAAAATGGTGATAGTTGTTTCTAAAGAGAGATATGTGGACAGAGGGAGGAGTATTGATCGGCCTGATGGGATGAAGAGACAGAGAGAGAGACAGAGAGAGAGAGAGAGAGAGAGAGAGAGGTGATCATTGTGAGTCTGAGCTCTAGTTTCTAGTTTCTATATAAACTGTCTGTCTGAGGCCGCGCTCCACTTTCTCTCTAAACTAGGCTGAAATGTCCTTAAAGAAATTGACTGCTGCACTTCAGACAGAAGAGCCAACGGCTTGAGGTTCGGCAGTCTGGGACACAAGAAACATTCACTCATTCACACGCCTTCAAGAGTCGGTGACTTTACCAATGCACAGTTCACACTTTCCGTACCCGAGTGTCCGCGAGGGTCCGTGGGGTAAATGTCGCCTCCCGGTCTATATTATATATTAAATATTGCGACCATGCAGAGTATTACATATACTTTAAACTCAAACAATGATCTTTTCCTAAACCTAACCAATGAGGTTGGTTTGCCTTGACTTAAAGAGATTTCTGGCAGAGCTGAACCTCTCACATATGCGCTCAATTACTGTAACCAGTGTAGCAAGCAAGCTAGCTAGCTAACTAGCCAGCCGTTAAATAGTACAATAATGCAACTTAATCCACATTTGTTACAGCGTAGGAAAAACACATTGCTATCGCAAAATGAGTGACAACTTAAGTTTTTACATGTTTATGTAACCAGTGTAGCATTAAAGTGAAATTAGCAAGTTGGCTAGCTAGCTAACTAGCCAGTTTCTAAATGAATACAACAATACAACTTAATCCACATTTGTCACAGCGTAGGAAAAACACATTGCTATCAACAACTTAACAACTGAACAACGTAAGTGTTTTAAATGTTATGTAACCAGTGTAGCATTAAACCATGGTGGAATTAAACTAGCTAGCTATTTAACCAGACACTGAATATGTAACATTTGACAATTGAATGATTCATCCACACTCACAGCACATTGCTTTTACCAGATGAGTGACATCTTTGTTTGGCTCATTTTTAGTAACCGGTGTAGTATTAAAGCACGGTGGGAAATTAGGTTAGCTAGATAACTAGCCAGCTGCTAAATGAGTACAATTTTACAACTTAACGATTTATCCACAGTTCTCACAACGTAGGAAAGCACACTGCTCTCGCCAGATAAACCGACCACAGAGTAGAAGTACAAGCCAGTGACAGCACATGGGAAACAAATTACGCTGAATCCACGACAAGCGCTATTTACCTTAATTTAACCAAACCTGAAGTTATTTTCTTGCCTAAATTTAACCATTATCTTACTTCTTGCAAACACCAACACGGTTTATTTCGTAGTAGCCTACATGCAGATTAATTGACTGATTTCGATCAGTGCTTCCTTTTAAGATGTCACGTCCTCCTTCACTTCCCAAACAAGATACGATCATAATCAGAAACCAGGTCTAAACTTACATCTTTAAGTCTTTGTTAGGCCACGCAAACTCCTTTTTGAGACACAGTGTCATCTCTAAAAAGGAGCTGCCTGCAGGCAGATAGAGTTTTTATGGGACTGAGCTCCTTGTCCAAAATTAGAAATACCTCATGACCAAAATATCTGTGCAGCACTTCCACAGACTGCAGCCTTGTCTTGATTTGAGTGCATATTGGAAATGTAAGTTTATGGCAGACATTGTGTTCTAGAGGTGTGGTTGGTCTGCTGGTCTGTCTGTCCGACAAAGACTCAATATTTATGAATTTTGATTTTGTACAGAAATGTATAGGTATTTCTGATGTTTTCTCTACCAAAAACAATGAGGTTTACATTTTTTACTTACAGTGTCATAACCACTGAAGAGTGAAGCCAGTGCCGAAGTGTCTTTAACTTGCATTCTCTCTCCTGACCACCAGGGGTCGACTCCTCTGGTTGTATAGAAGTCTATGCTTCATGTGTTAAAGCTGCATTTTCTCTCCTGACCACCAGGGGTCGACTCCTCTGGTTGTATAGAAGTATATGCTTCATGTGTTAAAGCTGCATTCTCTCTCCTGACCACCAGGGGGTGACTCCTCTGGTTGTATAGAAGTATATACTTCATGTGTTAAAGCTGCATTCTCTCTCCTGACCACCAGGGGGTGACTCCTCTGGTTGTATAGAAGTCTATGCTTCATGTGTTAAAGCTGCATTCTCTCTACTGACCACCAGGGGGTGACTCCTCTGGTTGTATAGAAGTCTATATAAATGACTCTACTTCTCTCTTGATGTATTCCCTCAGTAAACATTGTAAACATGAGTTTATGTCTCAATCTCTAGTTTCAAGTCTTCTTCAATACAGCATGATGTTCATTTAGTAAATTATGGTCATTTAGAGTCAAACAGACCATAAAGCAGGGGATGCTTTAGGGGCGGGGCTTACTATGATTGACAGATCTCTTCTGCGAGGTAAAGTTACTGTTTCTTCAAAGGAGTCTCGTGTTTGAGGAGACTATAGATACAACGGCTTCAGTTCCCCTAGTCCCTGACAGCAAGGCAAGCTGTTCAAATATTAAAAATAATGTTCATTTTAGCTGATAAAGATTTGTTTTAGGTCCAGTACATTGTACCTGTACCTCATACAGCCTTAAATGTCAGCATTTTCTTGTTAGGATTTTTGAATATCTTCTCCACAGACGAGGATCATCCCGGGGGGCTGAAACAATGCAGGTGGCTCCGGCTGCACACCATAAATAGCTCGCAGGCAGTCGTCATTTGTTGGCGTGACATTTTCATCAAAGGTTAGATGTTCGCAGGATGCATTCCTCTCATGGCTGAGGCCACGCTTGTTGTTTCAACGTGATTCGTGAGATCTGATTCTTACGATCAGACTCGGTGAATTCTCGCCTCGGTGTGTCCACACTTGGCCTGGAAATGGAGCTCGTCCGGCTGCTGTGGCTGTAGGTTTAAAATGTTTGTCTGCATTACTTCTGCTTGATCTTTGCGTCGCTGTTATGAACATTATGGCTGAAAACCCACTCAATACACGGCGCGCTGCCACTCAATGCATCACACGTATCGACCAGTCAGTGGCCTACTTGGAAAAAATACCCATACACTTAACATTATTTTGGATGAGTATAAAGAAATTACATCAAATGTGTTTTTTTTTTGTATAACATTTGGATCCACCAATTTGCCTGGATGGACACATGGAATTAAATGATACTGGCTATTGTAACACTCCAAGGTATAGTTTGCTAGATGAATATTCTTAACTCTGGGCTATATCAGTATAAAGAAAAAATAAACCAGGTTTTATTAATATAATAATTTGTATTATTACTATCAAAAAACTACATTCGCCACAGCAAGATTGTAGGAAACATACATTCATACGTTCATTATCAAACATTAACACGTCCATACATTACTAAGGCACTATTTGGGTTTCAGGCCTCTATTTGTGTTAATTAACAAGAGCTACAACAACAACAACAACAACAACAACAACAACAAATCAGATCCAACAATCAGTCATATGTACAGCAACATCACCAAGCAATCAAGATGAAAAGTGCTCATCCCAAAACAACGCAGTAATACACTAAAAGACTAAACTTAAAATTTTCAATTTTAAAACGTAAAAAGATGAAGAGAGAATGAAGTTGCAATTGATACGACTGTCATTG
>JBAMJR010000264.1:547500-555000 GCA_038501785.1 Myoxocephalus aenaeus
ATTCTAGAAGTTCTATTTGTTCTTTTTTTTTGTGCCGATCTGACTTTTCCGATCCGTTGCGCCAGGACTATTCTCACGAAGCCCCGCCTCCTTCACGTGACCACGCCCCCACCCGGGTCATCGGGTCAACGCCGGCCGAAGAGTCTCTCCATCGACCGTCACGCCATGGCCGCTGTTCTCCAGGTTGGTTTTGTGGCACCGAGCTCTGCTGGTGTGTGAAGTCTGCCAACAAAGGGGAGAGAAAAAGAAAAAACCGGCTTCTGGCAGCTCGAGCAAACAAACACTCGGGTCTGTTTCTCCATCTGTGAGCAGCGTCGCCTCCTCCCTGCAGACTGCAAGAGAGAACTCACACTATTTTTGTCTCTCTGAATATCTCTGTCGCACACAAACACCACAGCGACGTCATGTGTATATATATATATATATATCTATCTATATATAGATAGATATATATATACACGATGCGGAAATCTGGGCGTTTTTTGGTCCATTCCGATGAGCAGGTGACCTCGGAGGTGTTTACGTCCTCAGAGGACGTCTCGTTAGTGAAATTAGGCGACCGTGTCCCAGTCAGGAGGACGCACCGATCACGGAAACGTCATATTGACGGAGTTCAATAAAAATGAAAAGAGAAAACTTGATACAACACGGAGTACATGACACATTTTTCCTACTAAAAACCTTGACTTTCGATCAATAAGAGCACGAACAGTCATAGAGAAACAGATTTTACACGTTCCATTATTATAATCCACGATTATGTTTTCAGTTTGTTGTTACGAACCTCTTAATAATATATCGAACTTTTTGAATTCATCAGATTTTCAAGTAGTTCTCCAGTCACATAACGCTTGATATCTAATTTAATCAATTCACGTTTTTACAGTTATTATGACGGTTGAGCTGATGCTAAGTGTGTTTTCACAGTAAAAGCCTACCAGCTCATGCAACGTGTCCTCAGCGCTCGTGCAATGTCTTAGAAATACAACGTACGGCCTTTTCAAAATAAACTTCCACCTTCACAGGAAACAACTTAGTTCGGTTTAGGTAAACAAAACTACTTGGTCAGGTTTAGGTAAAGATGGTAAAATACTTGGTTAAGTTTAAGGAGCAAAACTACTTAGTGAGGTTAAGGAAAAGAAACTAATTGTGAGTGAGTGAGTTAGGCGTAGTCCACAAAACTACTTGGTCAGGTTTAGATTAAAGATAAAGATTGTTGACATACACACATAGTTATTATCGATACATAGAGAGACACACACATACACACATGGTTATTATAGATATTATAGTTATTATAGATACATAGAGAGACACACACATACACACATAGTTATTATAGATACATAGAGAGACACACACATACACACATGGTTATTATAGATATTATAGTTATTATAGATACATAGAGAGACACACACATACACACATAGTTATTATAGATATTATAGTTATTATAGATACATAGAGAGACACACACATACACAGACCTACTGCAGACAGGAAGAGAAGTGAATGTAATTGCTAGCATGAAGTTAGCTTGTTAGACAAAATGGCTGCCTGTGTGTCTATGTGCGCGCGTGTGTGTGTGTGTGGGCGTGCGTGTGTGTGTGGGCGTGCGTGTGCGTGCGCACACGTGTAACTACGGTTACGTGCATGTTTACGTGTGTTTTTTTTCTTGGCTCTGGTCGGTCAATACACGTCATTGTGTTTGAACCATCAAACCAAATATTAAAGGTCAGTCCGTTGTTATGAGGTCTTTATGATATTTAAGTAAGCAAATGATTGCTGCAGAACTTTACATGAGCTGCACATCAACAGTCACCTGACAGAGAGGACCAGAGAGGAGACGAGGATGGACACGCTTCTCCTGAGCGTCCTCGTTGTGTCAGGCAAGACTTTGATATCTTTTTTATTCTTTTACCGTCTTCAACATTATAATAATATTGTTTAATAATTTGTTCCTGTGACATTCCTCTTACTTTCCCTTCTTTCTTTATCTTTTTTACTTTAACGTAAAATGATAATTTGCATTAGTGAGTTAAGTTATTAATATTAAATGTAATCTATATAATGTTTGTCTACGGCTTTAAGCAAAATCCAACAATTTATGTAATTGTATCAAAATATAATACATTCTCTTGTATAATATTTGGAGATGTATGAGGAGTGTTGGTATCGTCAATAGTAGGAGGGGGGTAATTAACACTGTATGTATATGCCGGTATAACTTTTTTAATTTTTTAATTTAATTTAATATATTTTTTGATGTTCTAGATATGCATTAAGTGACAGTGAAGACCAGGAAAACAAATGTATATGTAGTGTGCACATGAACACACACATATATGTATATATATATATATATATATATATATATATATATATATATATATATATATATATATATATATATATATATATATATATGTATGTGTGTGTGTTCATGTGTAGTGTGCATATAAACACACACATACACATATATATATATATATATATATGTGTATGTGTGTGTGTGTGTGTTCATATGCACACTACACATGAACACACACACATACATATATATATATATATATATATGTATGTGTGAACACACACACATACATATATATATATATATATATATATATGTATGTGTGTGTGTTCATGTGTAGTGTGCATATGAACACACACATACACATATATGTATATATATATATATATATATATATATATATATATATATATATGTGTATGTGTGTGTGTGTGTGTGTTCATATGCACACTACACATGAACACACACACATACATATATATATATATATATATATATATATATATATATATATGTGTGTATGTGTGTGTGTGTGTGTTCATATGCACACTACACATGAACACACACACACACATACATATATATATATATATATATATGTATGTGTGTGTGTTCATGTGTAGTGTGCATATGAACACACACATACACATATATGTATATATATATATATATATATATATATATATATATATATATATATATATATATATATATATGTGTATGTGTGTGTGTGTGTGTGTGTTCATATGCACACTACATATACATTTGTTTTCCTGGTCTTCACTGTCACTTAATGCATATCTAGAACATCAATAAAGATTTGATGAAAAATAAACATGCTGTGTGTCCTCAGGCCTGTGTGCCGTCTCATCAGCTGCTGGACGTGCCTACCATGTTGTTTATGAGCGTAAGAACATGACTGAAGCACAGCGTTACTGCAGAGAGAAGTACATGGACCTGGCCACCACACGAGACCCGGAGGACCTGGAGACCCTGAAGAGAACGCTGAATTCAAGCAAAATGGCCGCCTCCATCTGTGTGAGTATTATTACGTCATCGACAGGTGGTCTGAAAGTTTTACATCCACACAGTGGTGGAAAGTATGCAAATGAACTGGACCTAAGTGTGTACTTGTACTCTACTTGAGTATTTTAGTTCAATGCTTTTTTATGTTTCATTTCAGAGGGACATTTATTTGACTGAGTTACTTTACAGGTTAAGATTTTACATTCAAAACATATGATTTAATGCAACATACTGCTCATCTGTACTGGATATTTACAGCATTAATATCTCATCAAACAAACATCGTCCATGTAAATATTTAGTGGAGTCATGTTGTCTTTGTTTGCACTGTTAGCGCTGATAGCATCGTTAGCCGTCACCACGTTGTGAGACGCTTAGTCCATTATGAACTTGAACATACGTGAAATAATAAATCAGACTGATCGTCAGAATCAAGACTGTAAAGGGAAAGTAAAAATATCTGACAGTCTATTTCTTTATATCACAATGAAATATTGCTTTCAGCGAGCCTGGATAGGACTGCATGTGGACAGCTGGAGGTGGTCACTGTCAAACACGAGCTTCTACAAACCCGGAGAGACGGAGTTCAGACGATGGCGGTCTGGAGAACCGGACAACTACAACGGGGACGAACACTGTGCATTGATGTATTCAGATGGGATGTGGGCCGATGACAGATGTGACCGGGCCCTCAGGTCGGTCTGCTTCTATGACAGAGGTGAGAATATTAAAGTTACTACGAGAAACTTTCATGTTGTGTTGATACTGTTTTTTTTTAAATGGTGCCTTGCCCGTTTGTGGTCAAAATAAATACAAGAAGTGTATATATACAAAATACAAGAAATACACATACAAGGTGAAAGGAACATGTATTTCATAATTATAACATCCCTTTTAGAAGATTAAAAGATTAAAACACGTGCTGGTCCTGGAACAGTCAACATACACATCAACAACATTAGGCCACAACATTAGTCCTTCATAAATACATGCTTCTTCGTCATCATCACTGATGGCAGGGTGGGCTGGCACGACAACAGTCTGCCTCCTCTTGCCATCTACAACACGAGCAGACACTTCCTAAAACATTAAACACATGCAATAAAACACAAAACAACTGTTATAAGGTCATAAACTGACAAATCACTCATATTCACTATTTATAGCTTGCATATTTCTAGAAATGGGTTAACATTCTCTCTGAATCACTGTATAGTGTTATACAACACTTTGGCAACATGAAAACAAACATTCAAAAACATAAATTCCTAAGATGTATTGCCTTATTTGTAAAGAAAATGCACTGCATGGCGTGTTAGCTGCAAAGGGAAAATGTCCAAAACGGACACTCGAACGGGCGTATGATCAAATATGGTGCCTACGTTTTTCATGCCGTAATTTCACTAATTTCACTAAGTCCTCCACAAAAAACACGCATGTGATCACTTAGTGCAACTATTCAAGCATAACATGTGTGAGTTTCAGCAACTTACTATGGTTAGTTTAGTAGTTTGATCCGTGATTGTAGAGAGAGTCGCGCTGCAAAACCGTCTCTTCCGGGATTCAGAAAAAAGAGAAAGTCAACTGCGCTCCAGGTCTCTTCTGATTGGTCCACAAAGGCGTGTGGTGTGACGTAGAGTGATCTTTGCTGATTGGCTGGGTGAAGACCATGTGATTGTTGGATTTACTGAGTCGCGGGAAGGACGTCATATGTACAGGGTGCGGAAGTGTCCATATATGGGTACTTGCCCGATAAAGGGTTCTGCAGCAGGGTCTGACAGTCTGGTCCTCTCAGTCCTGGTTCTGGTTCTCCCCTGGCCCACTCCCCTCCAGCAGGTCTCCAGCAGCTTAGTGTCGGTCCCAGAGAGGAGGAGGAGGAGCAGTTCACTTCACTCTGCTCTACTTTCAGGTCCACAGACATTTGTCCTCATTAACACCTTCATGCCGTGGACTGAGGCCCAGAGCTACTGCAGAGATCACCACACAGACCTGGCCATGGTGAGGAACCTGGAGGAGAACCAGATGGTACAGGATGTGGTACCCTCAGGAGAATCAGTCTGGATCGGCCTCTTCAGAGATGGATGGAAGTGGTCTGATGGAAGTGGCTCCTCATTTAGGAACTGGAAACCTCTGGAGCCTCGTGGTCCCTCTGAGGATTGTGTGGCAGCAGATTTTAGCGCTAATGGACAATGGGAGACCCTGAAGTGTGACGTCATGTCAGCGTTCATCTGCTACACTGGTAAGCTGTCATTCACTCAGGCTTTAAATGAGGATAGGTTTGCTTCATTTGCAGATACAGTAAAAAAAAAGAGAAGAAAACCATCAAAAGTAGATCAAAATAAAATCTAAAGATATAAAGTTATAGATAGAAAACGTCTGCAGTTGATCTGAATATGCAGATCAACTGCCCAACCTACCCCAACACACCAACAGTAGATAGAAATGATGGAAAATGACCATACTTGTTATCTTTTATCATTCAAAGTGTTAAACATTCCAGGATGTTGATTATCATCAGCAGACATGTTGTGACTGATGAAGGTTGTTTGTGTTTTAGACGTTCCTGTTGCAAAGCGAGTGATGAAGGTGAGGCTGACGAAGAGCAGCTCCTCCCTGGACCTGAATGACCCTGTGGTGATGGAGGGCCTCTTGAAGCAGGTACGTCTTCCTCTCATGAACAACAGAACCAGCAGGTGATAGATGTGAGGTAGTGACTATAAGAACCATGTAAAGGTGCTCTGTGTCTTCGTCATGACTGAAGGTAGACTTGTGTCCAGACATCACACAACAGAGCTGCTCTAGTGGAAACCAGAGCTCTTCTCCAGCAGAGCTTCCACATGAGGACAGTGTGAGACAGGATGCAGGATGTAGAGGAACAACAGCTTTAGTGAAGACTTCTTCTCTCAATGTTTTTGTCTCTCAGCTCAAACAGAAGCTGAAGGACCAGGGGCTGAACGACGACGTCAAGCTGAGCTGGAAGAAGCAGGCGGATGGAAAAGTCTTCCACAAGGAAGAGAAGAAGACCGGGAAGAAGAGAAGAGATGAGCTGTAATGTTCTTTCAATCCACTCTGGTCAGAGGCTTCCTTTCTCCTCCTCTTCCTCCTTTTCATCTTCCTCTTCCTCTCAATCAATGGTAGAAAGTACCAACGTACCCAAGTACCCTGTTTCCATGTCATAGTCCTTTAGACTTTTACTCCACTACATTCATCTGTCAGCTGTAGTTTCTACACTCTTAGAAATAAGGGTTCCAATCAGGTTCTTCCTGAAGGGCTGAGGTTCTACTACTGACATGTTAATGAGTAATAATGATCCAATAATATGCTGTTTATTATATTACAGTCTCTAAAAGAGTTTATTCTGCATAAAGAGTCATTTTACTTTTGATAATGAAGAACATTCTTCTGTAGTTTTTACATCCATAATTCTGAATGCAGGTGATTTATTTGTTGTGTTTTTAAATTGTGATGATGCTTGTTTTGCTTCAATAAAACATTTTAATCAGCTTTCTGTTTCACAGCTCCACATTTTAAACTCCACAAACATGAAAAGCATATCAACGCGTTCGTCTGAGTCTTTCCTCTCTATTGGTTGTAATATTTGGGTGATTTGACCATGTTTTTGCCTCGGAAGCCAGGGTTTAACAGATGCTTTTGTAGACAATCCGCTCCCAGTCTTAAGATCCAGTCTGCCCCGTCACCCTGGTGCCCCAATCACCATGGTAACCAGTGACCTGTGTCGATGAAGCAATAGCAATATATATATATATATATATATATATATATATATATATATATATATAATGTACCTCAATAACACATCTTACTACTGGTAATGTTGGCGTATATATATATATATATATATATATATATATATATATATATATATATATATATAATGTACCTCAACACCACATCTTACTATATATATATATATATATATATATATATATATATATATATATATATATATATATAATGTACCTCAATAACCTCAATAACACATCTCACTACTGGTAATGTTGGCGTATATATATATATATATATATATATATATAATGTACCTCAATAACACATCTTACTACTGGTAATGTTGGCGTATATATATATATATATATATATATATATATATAATGTACCTCAATAACACATCTTACTACTGG
>JBAMJR010000264.1:560000-562500 GCA_038501785.1 Myoxocephalus aenaeus
GCATTCTCTCTCCTGACCACCAGGGGGCGACTCCTCTGGTTGTATAGAAGTATATGCTTCATGTGTTGAAGCTGCATTCTCTCTCCTGACCACCAGGGGGTGACTCCTCTGGTTGTATAGAAGTATATGCTACACGTGTTAAAGCTGCATTCTCTCTCCTGACCACCAGGGGGCGACTCCTCTGGTTGTATAGAAGTCTATGCTTCATGTGTTGAAGCTGCATTCTCTCTCCTGACCACCAGGGGGCGACTCCTCTGGTTGTATAGAAGTCTATGCTTCATGTGTTAAAGCTGCATTCTCTCTCCTGACCACCAGGGGGTGACTCCTCTGGTTGTATAGAAGTATATGATTCATGTGTTAAAGCTGCATTCTCTCTCCTGACCACCAGGGGGTGACTCCTCTGGTTGTATAGAAGTCTATATAAATGACTCTACTTCTCTTGATGTATTCCCTCAGTAAACATTGTAAACATGAGTTTATGTCTCAATCTCTAGTTTCAAGTCTTCTTCAATACAGCATGATGTTCATTTAGTAAATTATGGTCATTTAGAGTCAAACAGACCATAAAGCAGGGGACGCTTTAGGGGCGGGGCTACAAGGTGATTGACAGGTCGACACCAGAGACGTATACGGCGTCTCTACGTCACTCCTCAGTCCAATTATGGTCACTTTCGTTCATCAGTTACAAAAAAAAGAAAACAAGGCGACGGCCATAATCCAAGATGGCGACCGGACAAAACGTTGAGCTCGAGGCTTCAAAACAGTCCACAAACCAACGGGTGACGTTTGTAAGGCGCAGACAAACAAAGTCCCAGTACTGGTTTCATCCTCAGGAGATCCTAACCTGAAGTGAAGCCGTGACATTTCCCTCTAAATGAACGTCAGCCTGGCGTTAACGAAGCAGTTAACTCCAGGAAAGCTTTTGTTCGGCGGGTGCAACAGTGAGAGGAACCGGCGAGATAAAAATACACACAAACTCAACTCAATCAACAAAGAATCCCAGAGTCAGATCTCTGGGAACCCAAATGAAACGGCAATTTGCAGCATTTGCCTGAATTAGTTGCTGATTTTCCTGCACTCATCTTCATCGAGTGTTTAGATTTATTTATCTTTGATGTTTGTTCCTTCTTGCTTGACAAAGAAAAAGTGTGAAGCACAGAGACGCCATTTTTCATAACATATATGTCTTTATTATTAAAAGGAAGTTAAAAAAAGTCTTTGTGGGAAATTTTCAATAATGGTCGTCCGTGTTTGATTGACAGCAGCTGGCAGGCTGAAAGTCTCATTTTTAACATGATCTCAAAGAAATAGCTGTTAAGAGGCTTATCAGCAAGTAACGTGTAAAAATGACGTTTCAGCATCACAGGAAATATATAAATGTAAGCATTAGGTTTCGGAAAAACATTACGTTTTGGCTTAAAATAAGTCTGTAAACATAACTAACCTCACCATAACTCATCAACACTTTTCTGGTTAAAAGTCCTGTGTTGGTTTCCTGTGAAGCGACAGAGCCTCTACACCAGCATGCAGTGCAGAATCCAAGATTTGCATGTATGTATTTTTGTTTTGTTTTTGTTCAATATCAGAATTAGCCAGATTTGCATCTTAAACATTGAAGTTCGTGCTTCGACCATGAACATAAATGCAGTTTTAACACATGAAGCATAGACTTCTATACAACCAGAGGAGTCACCCCCTGGTGGTCAGGAGAGAGAATGCAGTTTTAACACATGAAGCATATACTTCTATACAACCAGAGGAGTCGCCCCCTGGTGGTCAGGAGAGAGAATGCAGCTTCAACACATGAAGCATAGACTTCTATACAACCAGAGGAGTCACCCCCTGGTGGTCAGGAGAGAGAATGCAGTTTTAACACATGAAACATAGACTTCTATACAACCAGATGAGTCACCCCCTGGTGGTCAGGAGAGAAAATGCAGGTTTTAACACATGAAGCATATACTTCTATACAACCAGAGGAGTCACCCCCTGGTGGTCAGGAGAGAAAATGCAGGTTTTAACACATGAAGCACAGACTTCTATACAACCAGAGGCGTCACCCCCTGGTGGTCAGGAGAGAGAATGCAGCTTTAACACATGAAGCATATACTTCTATACAACCAGAGGAGTCGCGCCCTGGTGGTCAGGAGAGAGAATGCAGCTTTAACACATGAAGCATAGACTTCTATACAACCAGAGGAGTCGCCCCCTGGTGGTCAGGAGAGAGAATGCAGCTTCAACACATGAAGCATAGACTTATATACAACCAGAGGAGTCGCCCCCTGGTGGTCAGGAGAGAGAATGCAGCTTCAACACATGAAGCATAGACTTATATACAACCAGAGGAGTCGCCCCCTGGTGGTCAGGAGAGAGAATGCAGCTTCAACACATGAAGCATATACTTCTATACAACCAGAGGAGTCGCCCCCTGCTGTTCAGTAGAGACACTTCTGTGTTGGCTTCACTGGCAGGAACAAAGTCTACTGGACAAGAAATGTGA
>JBAMJR010000264.1:567500-700000 GCA_038501785.1 Myoxocephalus aenaeus
GAGTTTTGCTGCGAGGCGGAAACAAGAGCGAGACCAGGTTCTTCTCAGCAGCAGGTAAGACCCCGGTGAGTCCCTCAGACCCGGACCACCTGGACCACCGGGACCACCTGGACCACCTGGAGCACCTGGACTTCTGAGCACGGCGTTGCCCCGGACGGGAGGATGCGCACCGGCGTCTTCCCGAGGACGGAAGCAAAGCAAGAATCCCCAAAAGTAGAGCACGGACCCCAGGAAGTGGATCGATAGATGCTCAGGTCTACAAATACAATATATATACTATATATCATTTATCAGAACATAACAAACATCAAAAGAGAGATCTCGTTCTCAAAGGAGGAAGTATATCTGCATCCCCGGATCTAAACCTGCAGAGAAACATCAACATATTTTCTTTTTTCTTCTGACGTCCAGTAAGTTTCTGCACCGGTTGTGTTCTCTGGTTCCGGTGCGAGCCTCTCCCGGGAGCTTCCTGCTTTGACTCGTGAGGTGGATCTGCCGCGCGGGGCAGCTGACAGCCGTCCAAGACGCCGCGAGCCGTACTCCGCGTGAAGAATGCGCAGCCGCGCGTGGCCAAGCCGGCCGACCCGGGCCCGCCGGCGGGCCTCTACATGGAGCGCTCCCAGAGCCGCATCAGCCTGTCCGCGTCCTTCGAGGCGCTCGCCATCTACTTCCCCTGCATGAACTCCTTCGACGAGGACGATGGGGGTGAGTGGCGACGTGCACGCGCACGCGCACACACGCACGCACGCTCACATGCACAGAGTGAGATCGATGGAGCCGTACATGAAACGTGGCACCCAAAGGTGCGTCGTTTGTCACCCGTCTGCAGCAACACTGGGGTCGCGTTATTAAAATCTGTCAGAGGAGTTAAATCACCTCTCAACACGCGCACGTGCAGCGAAAACCACGCACTTTGTTGTTGTTTACTTTTGTCTTCATTCTGGTTTTTGACATCGCAAATTCACATTTTTACTTATGTTATTATTTATTGATCTGTTGAATGTTGGCCCTACAAAAAAAAGAGAAAAGTCATAATTATGAGATAATAAAGTCGAAATTGTGAGATAAAAAGTCATAATTATGAGATAAAAGTCATAATTATGAGATAAAAAGTCATAATAATGAGATAGAAAGTCGAAATTGTGAGATAAAAGTCATAATTGTGAGATAAAAAGTCATAATAATGAGATAGAAAGTCATAATTGTGATATAATAAAGTCGACATTATGAGATAAAAAGTCATAATAATGAGATAGAAAGTCGAATTTATGAGATAAAAGTCATACTAATGAGATAAAAAGTCATAATAATGAGATAGAAAGTCGAAATAATGAGATAAAAAGTCATACTAATGAGATAAAAAGTCATAATAATGAGATAGAAAGTCGAAATAATGAGATAAAAAGTCATACTAATGAGATAAAAAGTCATAATTATGAGATAGAAAGTCGAAATTATGAGATAAAAAGTCATACTAATGAGATAAAAAGTCATAATAATGAGATAGAAAGTCGAAATAATGAGATAAAAAGTCATACTAATGAGATAAAAAGTCATAATAATGAGATAGAAAGTCGAAATAATGAGATAAAAAGTCATGATTATTTATACAGATTGTTTCTGACATTTTGTGCGGGACCCGTTTCTGCGGACAGGAAGTGATTTGTTTATGATCCTCAATAATGCTGATGGGCTGTAGCGATCAATAGAGCGATCAGATTAAACACACGTCTGCTTTATTAGAGCAAGAGGCAATTTACAAAAGAGGAAATAAGATGGAACAACGAACCGGTTTCCTTTTTAGAAAATCAACATTTTTGTCGCATAAATTGCATATAAAGATATTATCTGTCCAAACTAAAGCCATTGAGTGAGTTCAGTCCCTTTTTAGAAGATGGATTCCAGACTAACTTCATTCACACGTCCCAAAAAAAGTATTTCAACCGACCGGAAGTCGGATTAAACCGTCGAGATTTTTATTTTTTATTTTGTCCTTTTGCTTTGTTATATTTATCGTAACAACACAGTTAAATATGATAAGGGAATTGATGATTGTACTTTTATTTCAACTGCTGCTCGGTTGAAAGACTGTGCTTTCCACCGGCTAACGGCACAACGCTAACGTTGTTAGCTCTCCTTCAGATTTCAACCCCGGATTTTGGTTGTTGCACTCAATCTGTGCGTTATTTCGTATATTTCAGAAGCATCATCCAATCCAGTTTTGAGATTATTAAACATAACACGGAGTTGTTGTATTTCTGTTCAGAATCAGTGCTTTTAATCAGATAAATCAGTTACAACTAAAGAAAGCTTCGACTGATTGATGTGTTTTTGGTATGTGTTGTGTATGTATGTGTGTGTGTGTGTGTGTGTGTGTGTGTGTGTGTGTGTATGTGTGTGTGTGTGTGTGTGTGTGTGTGTGTGTGTGTGTGTGCACACCTATGTGGTTATGTCAGGTTCTCTATGATGAGATTGCCGGTAGGATCAACGTTTTCCTCAAATCCGGTGCATCAGATGATGTAATTTCCTTTTGCTCTGAACTGGTTTTAATGCTACATCACATTACTCTGGATTTCATGCCACACTAATCCTGTCTGGGGGGAAAAAACTGCAGTAGTGGATTGTCTTTCCCATAGCGATGAAAGTAAAAGAGAAAAGTTTACTGCATGTTTCTAAAGAAGGACCTCTGGAACAATACCAGGCGTTCAGGTTTTTACTGTTAAAGCTACAGCTGGTAACTTTAAATACATGTTTTTTCCCCAACACTCCTCTGGTTGTATAGAAGTATATGCTTCATGTCTTAAAGCTGCATTCTCTCTCCTGACCATCAGGGGGTGACTCCTCTGGTTGTATAGAAGTCTATGCTTCATGTGTTAAAGCTGCATTCTCTCTCCTGACCACCAGGGGGTGACTCCTCTGGTTGTATAGAAGTCTATGCTTCATGTGTTAAAGCTGCATTCTCTCTCCTGTCCACCAGGGGGTGACTCCTCTGGTTGTATAGAAGTCTATATAAATGACTCTACTTCTCTTGATGTATTCCCTCAGTAAACATTCGTCTCAATCTCTAGTTTCAAGTCTTCTTCAATACAGCATGATGTTTATTTAGTAAATGATGGTCATTTAGAGTCAAACAGACCATAATACAGGAGGTTCACAGCAGCTATATCTGGTCATTTTATTAATTGCTAATGAATTGTTTTTGCTCCACTAATATGTACCAGCCAGCCTGTGTGTTTGTGTTATTATTCCACTATCTGTTCTAAATCGTGTTAAATCAAAGTATTATTCCAGCGTCCAGAAGTACAGGGTTTAACAGGACCTTGAAGGCAGCACTGCGTCGCCCCCTGACAGTCAAACCACAGAGACAGAAATCTGCATCGCCAACATTTCCACGATAAGGACATTAAAAGCACACGAGAGAGAGAGAGAGAGAGAGAGAGAGAGAGAGAGCGGCAGCAGAAGCTCGCCGTGTTTCTCTCACGCAGTCGGAGCGTGTTGGAACAGCTGGGCTCCACCTGGTGTGTCACTCAGGAAGTCTCATCCAATCAAAACACTTGAAAATAACCAAAGCGCCAAAGAGAGGGGCGGCTCATTTTGTGAATCTGTGTGTGTGTGTGTGTGTGTGTGTGTGTGTGTGTGTGTGTGTGTGTGTGTGTGTGTGTGTGTGTGTTTACCGACGCTAACCGGCCTGAAGAAGAGCTGCATGCTGGGAACATCACCTGCATGAAGGTGCACGGTCATTTTCTTTACACTATGGGGACAGATTTCAACCTGCTGGCCGTCCACACACACACACACACACACACACACACACACACACACACACACACACACACACACACACACACACACACACACACACACAAAAGCAGTGTGTGTGGTAATCAGAGCGGAGCGGCAGGCTCTGTGGCTCTCGGTCTAATTAAATGCTAATATGGCAGCTGATTGTGTCTGACTGCAGCTAAACAGAGGCCTGATTGCAGGTTAATTCTCTCTCTCTCTCTCTCTCTCTCTGTCTCTCTCTCTCTCTCTCTCTCTCTCTCTCTCTCTCCCTCCCTCTCTCTCTCTCTCTCTCTCTCTCTCTCTTTTCACTCCGCGGTCCTAAAAATCCTGTTTGCAGGTTAACTCTGTCTTTCCGCCTTAAATCGCCTTTCAATCACTTTCCCTCTCTCTCTCTCTCTCTCTCTCTCTCTCTCTCCTTTATTTCCAGGCCTTCCTCTCTTTGGTTTCACTCGATCACTTCAGTTTGTCTCGTTCACTGAGCGTCAGTGAAGCGATGAAGACGAACAAGCGGCTGCTGTTAGAAGACATGAACATAACGGAGCGTCTCTCTCGCCTTTCTCACCATGTTCATGTTGTGCTGAAGCCACGTCGACCTGGTTCCACACGGGACTTGAACCGCCGTCTCCGGGGTGAAAGTCCTGTGTTTGTTTGACCTTTCTTGCTCATTATTCTCGTCATGTGTAACTTTATTACGTCATAACTTCAAACACATCACCTGGCAACTGAGCTGTTATTTAAACAACATGTTTTTGATGAACCGTGACCTCGACATGAGTTCTCTGTGACATTTGTGTTAAAACACACACACACAGCTGAATGTACGACTTTGTCTTCTTTAAATTGTGGCCAAATTAAATCAAAAAATATGAATTAATAATTCAGCTAGAAAACACAAAGATACTTTAAGAAAACATTTGAGATCATTTTCCTGAATGAAGACTCTCTGCAGGCGGAGGTTCTCTCTTCAGGTCGACAAAGAAAACATGAATCACATCTCAGTGACCTCGAGTCCTCTGAGACGATCAGCAGGCACACACACACACACACACACACACACACACACACAGACACACACACACACACACACACACACACACACACACACACACACACACACACACACAGACGCAGGCGCACACACACACACACATACACACACGCACACAGACGCACACACACACACACATACACACACACACACACAGACGCACGCGCACACACACACACACACACACACACACACACACACACAGACACACACACACACACACACACACACAGACACACACACACACACACACACACACACACACACACACACACACACACACACACACACACACACACACACACACACACACACACACACACAGACACACACACACACACACACACACACACACACACACACACACACACACACACACACACACACACACACACACAGACGCAGGCGCACACACACACACACATACACACACGCACACAGACGCACACACACACACACATACACACACACACACACAGACGCACGCGCACACACACACACACACACACACACACACACACACAGACACACACACACACACACACACACACAGACACACACACACACACACACACACACAGACACACACACACACACACACACACACACACACACACACACACACACACACACACACACACACACACACACACAGACACACACACACACACACACACACACACACACACACACACACACACACACACACACACACACACACACACACACACACAGACGCAGGCGCACACACACACACACATACACACACGCACACAGACGCACACACACACACACATACACACACACACACACAGACGCACGCGCACACACACACACACACACACACACACACACACACACACACAGACGCACGCGCACACACACACACACACACACACATGCACACACACACACACACACACACAGACGCACGCACACGCAAACACGCACACACACACAGTCGCAGGCGCACACACACACACACAGACACACAAACGCACGCACACACACACACACACACACAGACGCACGCACACGCAAACACACACACACACACACACACAGACGCACGCACACACACGCGCACACACACACACACACACAGACACACAAACGCACGCACACAGTCGCACGCACACACACACAGACACACACACACACACAGACACACACACACACACAGACACACACACACACGCGCGGTGCTCATGCATGTGTAATGGAGCAGCTCAGGTTTCTCAGCTCTCAGACTGACAGCTGATCTGATTCTCCATTTAATCATGAAACATGAAGAAGAAAAAAAAAGAGATCTGTCTCATCGCCTGTTTGATATGAAACAACGTCCACACACACACACACACACACACACACACACACACACACACACACACACACACACACACACACACACACACACACCTCTCCGTTTACAGTAACGTCCTGTAAACCCGTAGAATATAGGATCACATTTAGGCTAACGGTACTTAGCTTTATGTTTAGTGTTTATATGTGTGTGTGTGTGTGTGTGTGTGTGTGTGTGTGTGTGTGTGTGTGTGTGTGTGTGTGTGTGTGTGTGTGTGTGATACAGATAAGAGAGAAAATGTCCCAGAAGGCCACGTTCCCTGTCCCAAAAAAAAAAGTTGGATATTGTCGCCGCTCGGCTAATGAGATGTCGCGTTGCTGTGGGAGGATCAGGAACATTAGCCTTCATCAGAGGAGGGAAGGCTGGGAGTGATGGGTGGAGGAGGGAGGAAACAAGGAGAGGATGATGAAGAGAGGAAGCTAGGATGTGAAAAGAAGAGAGGTGAAAAGGAGGAGGTGAGAACTGAGGCGTTAAAATGCTCGTTACCCTTGCCTTTTATCTCTCCTTCCTCTTGCATCCCACGTCTTGTTCCTTCCCTCAATCATTTCCTCCTCCCTCCCTCCTTCCCTTCATTGCATCATCACTCACATTCTTCATCCCTGCTGTCAAGTCACATGGAGGACAAAGAGAGAGAGACAAAGGAGACACACACACACACACACACACACACACACACACACACACACACACACACACACACACACACACACACACACACACACACACACAAAGGCTTCTAAGTTTAAGTAAATCTTATAACTCAAAGTCGTGCTTTTAATGAAAAACATGGCCGAAAAGATTTTCTGCCCGCAGGAGTTCTGCAGACGTGGCCGCATTAATGCGCGGCGCCAGAAGATGAAGGCAGAAAGATGCATGGAGCCGATGTCACAGATATGAGTTATAGAGGAGGAGGAAGGCGGGAGAGAGAGGAGCAAGGTCCCTGGTGAGCCTCTGAGTCGGAGAGATGACCCAGAAAAGTCGGGAGTACGAAGCGGACTGCCAGCAGACGAGGTCTCCTCTACAGAGAGGAGGTGAAGGCTGCAGGTGCTGCTGGGTTCTGGAGCAATAACGAAGGTTGTTGGTTCAGTGCAGTTTCATGCCAGGATCAAGACGCGTAGAGTGGTGCACACAGGCTGCATTCTCTCTCCTCACCACCAGGGGGCGACTCCTCTGGTTGTATAGAAGTATATGCTTCATGTGTTAAAGCTGCATTCTCTCTACTCACCACCAGGGGGCGACTCCTCTGGTTGTATAGAAGTATATGCTTCATGTGTTAAAGCTGCATTCTCTCTCCTGACCACCAGGGTGTGACTCCTCTGGTTGTGTAGAAGTATATGCTTCATGTGTTAAAGCTGCATTCTCTCTCCTGACCACCAGGGTGTGACTCCTCTGGTTGTATAGAAGTCTATGCTTCATGTGTTAAAGCTGCATTCTCTCTCCTGACCACCAAGGGGCGACTCCTCTGGTTGTATAGAAGTCTATGCTTCATGTGTTAAAGCTGCAGTCTCTCTCCTGACCACCAGGGGGTGACTCCTCTGGTTGTATAGAAGTATATGCTTAATGTGTTAAAGCTGCATTCTCTCTCCTGACCACCAGGGGGCGACTCCTCTGGTTGTATAGAAGTCTATGCTTCATGTGTTAAAGCTGCAGTCTCTCTCCTGACCACCAGGGGGCGACTCCTCTGGTTGTATAGAAGTATATGCTTCATATGTTAAAGCTGTATTCTCTCTCCTGACCACCAGGGGGCGACTCCTCTGGTTGTATAGAAGTCTATGCTTCATGTGTTAAAGCTGCATTCTCTCTCCTGACCACCAGGGGGTGACTCCTCTGGTTGTATAGAGGTCTATATAAATGACTCTACTTCTCTTGATGTATTCCCTCAGTAAACATTGTAAACATGAGTTTATGTCTCAATCTCTAGTTTCAAGTCTTCTTCAATACAGCATGATGTTCATTTAGTAAATTATGGTCATTTAGAGTCAAACAGACCATAAAGCAGGGGACGCTTTAGGGGCGGGGCTACAAGGTGATTGACAGGTCGCTAGCAGAGATGTATACAGTGTCTCTACTTCACTCCTCCTCAGTCCAATTATGGTCACTTTTGTACACTGGTTGCAAAAAAAAAAAATCCAAGATGGCGACGGCCAAAATGCCAATCCGAGGCTTCAGAACAGCAGTCCACAAACCAGTGAGTGATGTTACCCAGAGAGGTTCAGCAGGAAGAGACGGAGACAGAGATGGAGTGAAGCTGGAGGAGGACACCAGGATGGAGGGGAGGTGGAGAATGAAAGCGTGGGCTGTGAAGTGGAGACAAAGCCCCAACGAGACGAGCTCCTCAAGTTCATTCTTAACGCCGCCGCCGGTTATCAGCCGCGCTTTGTGTGGCGACCACAGGAAGGTCACAGAGAGGCCATCTCTTTTGACAGCCGCCTCCCTTCCTGCAAAGAGTTGAGATACGAGCGTCTGTCGTACTAGTCAAGAGAGGAGGGTCTCTCGTCTGTTTTGTCTCTTCTTCCTCCGCCTCTACTTACTGTCTTCCATCTCCCCCTTTTCTGTTTCCTCTCCACTACCCTTCTATGGCTGCTCTCCACCTCTCATCGCCTCTACTTTTCATGGCTTCTCCTTCACTACACTTTTCTCTCTGCTTTCTTGTTCTGCTTCTCACACTCAAAACATTGCTAAAACCTGAAGGAAAAATACATGGATTATGGCGTCTTGGGTTTTATATCTGCATTTTTATCGGTTACAGTGAAGTCTGTGTTCACCAACGTGAGGAGTGACATCATGCTGTAGTGAAGAAGACTTGAAACTAGAGATTGAGACATAAACTCATGTTTACAATGTTTACTGAGGGAATACATCAAGAGAAGTAGAGTCATTTATATAGACTTCTATACAACCAGAGGAGTCACCCCCTGTTGGTCAGGAGAGAGAATGCAGCTTTAACACATGAAGCATATACTTCTATACAACCAGAGGAGTCACCCCCTGGTGGTCAGGAGAGAGAATGCAGCTTTAACACATGAAGCATAGACTTCTATACAACCAGAGGAGTCGCCCCCTGGTGGTCAGGAGAGAGAATGCAGCTTTAACACATGAAGCATATACTTCTATACAACCAGAGGAGTCACCCCCTGGTGGTCAGGAGAGAGAATACAGCTTTAACACATGAAGCATAGACTTCTATACAACCAGAGGAGTCGCCCCCTGGTGGTCAGGAGAGAGAATACAGCTTTAACACATGAAGCATATACTTCTATACAACCAGAGGAGTCACCCCCTGGTGGTCAGGAGAGAGAATGCAGCTTTAACACATGAAGCATATACTTCTATACAACCAGAGGAGTCACCCCCTGGTGGTCAGGAGAGAGAATGCAGCTTTAACACATGAAGCATAGACTTCTATACAACCAGAGGAGTCACCCTCTGGTGGTCAGGAGAGAGAATGCAGCTTTAACACATAAAGCATATACTTCTGTACAACCAGAGGAGTCGCCCCCTGGTGGTCAGGAGAGAGAATGCAAATGCAGCGTTAACACATGAAGCATATACTTCTATACAACCAGAGGAGTCGCCCCCTGGTGGTCAGGAAAGAGAATGCAGCTTTAACACAAGAAGCATATACTTCTATACAACCAGAGGAGTCGCCCCCTGGTGGTCAGGAGAGAGAATGCAGCTTTAACACATGAAGCATAGACTTCTATACAACCAGAGGAGTCGCCCCCTGCTGGTCAGGAAAGAGAATGCAGGTTTAACACGTGTAGCATATACTTCTGTACAACCAGAGGAGTCGCCCCCTGGTGGTCAGTAGAGAGAATGCAGATGTAACACATGAAGCATAGACTTCTATACAACCAGAGGAGTCGCCCCCTGGTGGTCAGGAGAGAATGCATCTTAAACACATGAAGCATAGACTTCTATACAACCAGAGGGAGAATGCAGCTTTTAAGATATTTCCGCATCGGCTTTACTCGGCAGAACCGGAGAATGTTTTTAGACCCCGGACATGAAGTGTCAGAGTCCCGTGCTCTTTGTCGTCCCAAAGATCTGGCTCCGCCTCCTCCCTCTGACACCGTGCAATACGAGGATGTCGTGCCTCCCTCTGGTATGATGGAACTTGTAAGCGATGGGGTCAGATTCCAGACACCTATTGGTATGAAATCTGAGTTTCTCGCACGTTTTGATGCACTAATTCGTGCTGAAAGCCGTGACAGCCTCAAAGACTCTGCGTATTTGAGACACACGCTTTTTGTTTCACTGGTGCAGCGCTGCCAGATCAAAGAGAGCGACATCCCTCAACCTGAACGTGTTTCATCTGTGAGCAACGAAGCCTCAACAGCACCAAGTGGTGGAATGCTGATAATTTGACGTTGGAATTAGAGAGAAGCTTTAATGAAATTGAGTTTGCGTAACCTTCAGGTCTCTTTCATAAATATAATGCAGTCATAATTGATGTTTTCTTTTGCCGTGTCGCTGAATAATCCAACGTGAGCGTGCGCATCGGCTCTTAATTTAATGTTCCGCGTTACGGTGATGCATAAAAGTGCATTAATACCTGCAGTGGGGGCTACAGGGTCTCTGGTGACGCCGCGTGCTGCAGACAACCCTCCCTCCGCTTCGGTCGGTTAATTAAGGGGATGTGAGGACGCAGGGTCGCTGTGAAGGAGCCTTCATGGAGAGGAGGAGGCTGCACCGCCTGAGCCGAGAGGCGAGCAGTAAAAGAGGCACTTTGCTCCACACGCAGCACTTTATCAGTTAGCATCTGGTTAGCCGCTCGCTGTGCTTATGAGAAGAGAGACGTCTCTGTTTGAAGATGCCCTCGCTCACTTTGTTATCGTTCTCACTCCTGGCGTCTCGTTGTCTCTCGGCTCAGCGTCGATGTGTTCAACGCTGCCGGCAGAAAAATATATATATATATATTTGTAAGTCCTCCTGTTGGGCGCCAATCAACACATATTAATATCATTGATAATAATATGTTTTTTTCTAGATCTGGGCACAAAATGGATCGTCGGACTGTATTGTCGCATTGAATATCCTACTTGGTACTGTTTGTTTTCCGGTCGATACCTCAAAGGAGCAGCATGTTGCATTTCCGGAGATCTATTTGCAAAAAGTATGTAATCACCAGAAAATAAGAATGTTTTGGGTCATCCATGTTGTCTCATAGTTCTACTTCACACTCAGCAGAGGTTTCAAGCTCGTTAGATGTCACCAACTCACACACACTGGACCTTTAAACTAGTGTGTGTTTAGAGTAGACCCTTATCTAGACCCTCTAACTGCTGGAAACATGAGGAGGAAGTCAGGAGATGTTGATCTAGAGCCACAAAGTCAGCGTCGAGTTGTGTTAGCTTTCTGTTAGCATCTCTTGTGTTAGCGGGTCGGTTTTGACCCATGTCTTAAAGCAGCTGTAAAATACACTAAAAACTATGTGTTCCTCATCTCTTGGTTACCTTGTTAGGCTTCCTTATCCATGAACATATTGTTGTATGTTTTAATATTTTTGGTGTGGGCCTCTGGGCCTTTTCTCTTCTCGATTTCAATACAAAAAATGGTAAAATGAACCTCAAGAGAATCATATACATAAATAAAAGGTTGTTGCGTTACCTGTTGTGTTAAATGTATAACCTAAAAAGGGTCGGTGCCGACCCTAACACAAGAGGAAGTTTAAACTATGATGAGGGCATCCGACCATAAAGCGCTTCAATTTCTTGTGTAGTTTCATTTGGACGGCTCAACGAAGGAAATTCTGAACTTTATTTCTTTGAAAAAGTGACTTTTTATGGTGCAAAATGTTTCAGATTTCCTACATCCCACTCAGATGTGTTGTGACGATTCCACGTGTGCGCCTCAGTCCTGTTGACAAAGTGACTCTGGACCAACGCGGTGAATTATCACGAATCACAGCAAAGAGGCTTTCAGGGTGTATGGAAGCACTGAGATGGGGCGGATCAATGAAGTTCACTTTGAAAAGAACTTGTAATGGTTATTGCTTGTAAAATATATATTCTTGTGACATATTCTGGAGAAGAATCTTAGTCTTTGTCGTCGTTTAGTATTCAGAGTAGCGTTTCCATTTCCAAAAGTCCTCGCTCAGGCAATTTCTTTTAATTTTGAAGAGTCTTTGCCGGAGCCTCTCTCTTCCTTTTGGAAACAGTTATCCGTCCCCTCCGCCCTGCAGTCTCAACACAGACTCTGGCACCAGCCAACCCACACAGCGCCAGCTGGAATAGAGGGTAGAGCGCTACGTTGTGCTAACACAAGTGTTTTGTGTGTGTGTGTGTGTGTGTGTGTGTGTGTGTGTGTGTGTGTGTTTGTTCTCGGTCAAAGATCCAGCCAAGATCGTGTTAAATGTATTTCGTTGGACGCGCCAACAGAATTGGCTCCTCCCCCTTTTAAAGTGACTCGTTCTTCCATCGGCAACACGGGGAAACTGTCCAGTCATGACTCCCAAGAGAGGACACGATGACTGGACTGTGCATTTAAATTAATAACCTTTTTATTATCAGACATTTTGTGAAAAAAATTGCGAATGGTTTGCATTCCCATACTAAATACTGATTATCTCCTCAACCACAAGGTCTATTTGAATAATCTAAAAAGCTATAATATACGGAAAACCCTTGTAAGACTCGTTAAGAAGTTCATATATGTGTTACTGGTATATTGGTTTATGTTTATGATAGTACACAGGAAAGGAACAATAAATAAAAAATCTTTCAGGATGTTTTTTTTTCTCATTTTAATTGCACTATATGTTAACAGTATCTCTGCAAAGTGTGGCTTTGATTCAGTAAAGTTAAGTATTTTTAATAATTCATTTGGTGCAAAATGTTCGAGCCATCGACACTCAAAATGCCATAACTTCTTTCCTGGTCTTTGAACGCGACTCGCTCCAATGCAGCTAAAGAGACCAAGCAAGGTCGTGTAATATTGTGTCATATTTCACTTTTGTTGCTGGAAATAAGTTGCACTGTGGTTGGTAACTTGGCGAGGCTTCGCTTGATTTGTGGGTTTCAGTAGATTCTAAAGTTTCCGAAACTGTGTGCTAATGTGTAGCTTCATGCTAACGATATGAAAATTGATATTTGCAAAACTCTCTTCAAATCATATTTATGGTTTATGTTTATATTTATGGTGGAATAGTGTCATAAACGTGAACAATTGACTTATATTGACTTGTAAGGCCAGTATGTGCCTTTTTTTTGTTGCTGTATCACACTGATATGGACTAATAGGCCTTGGGAGACCGATGAAGACTCCTGAGGAAGGGCTGAGAAAATGAGATTACTCTTCAGTGTATCTGGATGTGTATCTGCATTCCCTGCAGGTCTGTTCAGGCTGTTATAATAGTATAATAGCACCTGAAAACAGTCTACTGCATCTCTGTGAGACGATAACTCTTCTTGGTTATGAACTACGTACTCAATACGTCTTTGACTCAAGAGGAAGAAGAGAGTTTTATTTGAGTGCAGTCTCGTTTCTCAGTGAAGATAAATATCCGCGTGGTGATTCTCTGGGAAGTCAGTTTGTTGTGTTGCTTCAGCGTCACAATGCTTAAAGTTTGGAGGAGCAGCAATATGTGATCTTTCTCCTTTTTCCTCACTTTTATTACCGCACTTCAGCCTCTCACTTCATCTCCTCGTCCCGTCTCTGTCACCTTATTGTTAGCTCTCGTTTGTGTCTTGACGGACTTTTAATGGGGTTCCTCTTTCACTCCTACTGGTCTCTCTCTCTCTCTCTTTCTCTCTCTCTCTCTCTCTCTCTCTGTCTATTTTCTGTTGTCTCTCCATCAGCAGAGAAACAAAAGGTATCAAAGTAAAAAACACATAAATCAGACCACAATCTGTTAAACACAAAACAGATTTAATAAGACAAACCAATTTATATGGAAATGATATGCACTGGCAACATGTAGGCCCGTGTAAGTAAATAATGGATGAACCGCCTGACGTCAGCGTCCTCGCATCCTTCCTGCTGTCGCCACGCTTCATGCGTCCCGGAGGTGTTACACATTCATGACTTCCTCACAAGCTTTGTTTTATTTAATTTATACCCTTTACATGTTTAGAGCGATCCAGAGAGACTTGAGGTGGTCGAAAGCACGTTAGGTAATGTGCTGATCACTTGCAGATATTCATGGTGCCCAGAGGATGCATCCTACCGCATCTGGATTGTAGCAAGGCAGAGTTTTTGCGCAATCCACTGCCATATTTCCACATCTACGACGAGAGAATCCCGGCGGTTCGATCCCTGGGCCACTTCAGTCCATGTCGATGCGTCCTTGGGCAAGAACGCTTAATTATTAACCCCAAATCTAATCAGTTCAGCCTCATCCTGTCAGATGTAATGCGGCCCGACGTTTTCATTTAATGGGTTATTGGACCAAATCTATGTTGTATGAAATGTAAGAGCACGGAAAATGTGTGTGTGTGTGTGTGTGTGTGTGTGTGTGTGTGTGTGTCTAAAGCACACAGCAGGTCAGAGTCAGTGCAGCAGGTTAAAAGCTTGTTAATGAACCAATGAGGAATGAAGAATTTTATGACAGAAACGTGCAATCGATACATACGGTTTAAGCAGAGTATTGGCAGCAGCCGGCCAGCCGATCAATAACTCTCACGTCATCGGGACGCTTCATTCAGCTGAAGTGGAGACAACGGAAAGCGTCCGCTCCATCCAATTTGCAAAGGCAACACTTTCTGTGATAAACACACCGACTGCATGACCCACTTCCTGTTCAGCAGATGAACTCGGATGTTTCAGGTTCATCTGAATCGAATTTATGAGGATGTGTTACTGGGCAACGCTGCTGCTGGCTGTCGGTACTCCTCTGTGGTTCTAGTGAGGGACCCTGAGTAAAGCCATCAGTATGATGGAAGACGCGCTACCGTCGGGCAATACTAATAACATTTTCGGGACATTTGGGACGAGCCGTTGTTCCAAAACCTCCCAATAGTCTGAAAGATGCGTCCAACAGCCCGTTATCCAGGAAACAAATGGCCGTTGCTCCGTATGTACGAATTCTCCGTGCAACCAAAAAAGAAACGCGTGGCTAAATATCATGCACAGTGATGTCATCGGCTCTTCCCCGATCTGTTTCCTGCGGGCGAATGCGTGACCCACCAGTATGCCGCTTATTGCTCGTTGCTTTTGTCGGTTGGGTTCAGGCATGAATAGTGACGTGGTAATTTTGCATAAAGCTATGAGTGTATTTTTGAAAGAATAGCCGTTTGTTTTTTGGGGATAGCGGGCTTTTGGAAGACTGACAAAAACTTAATAACTTTTCTGCATTTGGGCCTCGATGTTCTGGACCAATGGGTTCAACAGATTGAACCAAAAGGCCCGTTCCATGCTCTGAATGTTGCTCGACACGCTGACAATATTCCATGTTTTTCGGTTCTAGCACCAGCCGTGCACCAGCTGGAACGATCCCAACATGTGTGTCCTTGAGCAAGGCGTTCAAACCCTGACTGTTCCAGCAGCTCCCCGGGGTTAAAAAAATAGCCCGATGTTCTCAGCAGAAGCCTTCACGGGGTGAAAGGGTTAAAAACAAAATGCTTATCTACCAATAAAGCAACGAGCTCCGACTCCGCTCTGCCCGGCGTTGGCGGTGCCGAGAGGTTTCTCACGGCGGCCTCCGGCTCCAGCCGTAATATCGCTCGTCATCGGCTGCGAGAAAGTCATTTTTCAAATAAACGCGACTCCTTCGGCGCCTCCCGGGATCCTCTGTCTCCTCCGTCCTGCTCTGACGACCGGCTCTCGACCAGATCCTCATATTCTGTGATGAACGGGCCGACGGTGACGAGCCATTTCCACTCGGCTGGGTGTTGCAGTACATCCATTTTATTTAATTTAACCATTTATTCACACGTGCCGTGGGTTTCGGACGTGCAGAGCGTTGCTTAATTTGAACTCAGGGACAGGACGGATTAGAGGTCTCAGCCGATGATGACGATGATGATGAAGATAATGCTAGGAACGGAGGGATGAGTTGCTGCTGAAATGACGGGGAAAGAAATGTGAGCGAATAGATGAGAAGCAGGAGAAGTAGCTATGAGGTGCATTGATATTAATCAGGAGGAAATACTCCAAGCTTTTCTGTACCTCACAACCCAGGAAGATTTGTTCGACCCAAAAGTATGGAAGCCCATTTCCGTCAGTAAAATAAAAAAATAAAATGAAAATGTAGCTCCGATAATATATATATAAAAAATAAATAAAAAACAGCGCCACTGAAGCGCCTGCGCACTTACTACAAGCATAATTATGACTTTTTATCTCATAATTTCGACTTTCTATCTCATAATTATGACTTTTTATCCCATAATTATGACGTACCATAGGAATATTTTTATTATCACAGCAACATTTTCATTTTATTTTCTTCCTTTACTGGTTGAAATAGGCTTCCGTACAGGGGAAGACAAAATGAGGTCAAGCTAAAGCATGGAGGTACAGGACGGGACGGGACGGGCGATATAGCCTCAGACGTTTGAGAAGTTGAGAGTTCTTTTAAACTTTATGGAGGGTTTTCGAATAAAAAGGCGTCCCGAGGACAGAGCGCTGACATTGTTGGGTCACCGTGCTAGAAGTGGAGTGTATTTATAGTGCCGTCAGGAGGTTTGGATAAAACCCGGCACTAAATGTTGGCTGTGTGTGTGTGTGTGTGTGTGTGTGTAATAAATGTAGAAATGTTATACTGTATCTCCACATCCTGAAGAAAAGACGTTCCTGTCGTAAAGCTGCACGTCTTTCTCAACACGCGATAGAGAGTCAGCTTCATTTCACACGTCTCTGCAGCTTCAACTTAATGTGACTAAAGTGTGAGTCATGAGCTGATTGATTCAAAATGCCATTAATCGCTTAAGTAGTCCTCCAGACACCCCATAAATCAGGATGTGTTTATGGTCCCGGGGAGTCAAAAGGTTTATGGGACTTCTCTTCTTCCGTCTTGGAATCCTAATCTGTTGCGCAGCTGATTTCATTAGTAAAATACGATCGGAGAAGACACAAAAGGGAAATAATGTCCACCAAATCCCAAGAATGGTGCAAGTGAGGCTCGTGGGTTTTTGATTGTAGAATGGTACCAGTTATAACATGCCACGTATAAAAGGCTGTGGCTATTTAAGATGTCACAAATTGCAATAATAACACCGTTTTCGTAGCATTTTCTTTGATAATTTGCCTGATAGATGATTCTGCTGGTTGTTTACTGTGCGGCTAGTTTGATCAGGTTAACTTGTCAATGTAGTCTTTTCTACAGAATCAGAGAAACAAAAACAAAAAGTCTTCACTTTGTCTAAAAACAACAACTATTAAACAACTTTAAAGTAAATTTTAACGAAACCTGTTCATTGTTTTCTGTGTGTCATCTTCATTTACTCTTAACCAGTAACACATAGACTGATATTTACACATCTGAACAAAATCTCACATGTGTACCTTTTATTATAACACCAACATTATTCAAATCGCCCTAGTGGTTGCAGAGATACCGTAAACGTCGGGTTACGAGCTGCTACTACCTTCGGTCGATATCCCCGTTAGCTCCCCACTGTAGCCAGCTGGGGCTCCTGCTAGCGCTCCGTCACTTCCCCGCTAACTTCCGCTAGCTCCCCGAAAACCACCGAAGGTAGCGGGATCAGGCTCGACACCCGATTTAGGCTTAGGGGACGCGGGCAGTAGCAGAAGCAGCGCTAGCTTGCTACAGCGGGGACACTGAACGGCCGTAGGAGCGGCTTTTAACCCGACGTTTACGGTACACCCTTTTTAGTTCGGGTATATGCAATTTTCGAGCAAAGGGCCTAAAAATTGTACTTAAGGAGCCTACTTATTTTTAAATAAATCAACATTGACTTTTACCTACAAACGTTTGTAGACATTTATCTTATTTGAATATTGCACAATTCTCAAGGCCGGTAGAAGATATTCAGTGTTTTTGAGTCATGTGGGCCGCAAAGTGCGACGCACCTTTTCTGTCTCTGTCAGTCGTCGGTTGGCCGGATCAGCCGGCTGAACGGGGAGCAGCTATTTTAACGTCTGCTTATTAATATCTCTCCTCTGGGAGACGCACTAATGAGTCCCGGCTCTCTGATCGCTTCATCACAACTTCTATGCGTCGCATCAGACACTTTTCTTCCGGTGCTCCAACACAGCGCTGTGAACCCCAGCATGTTGCTATTTCAGAGCTGAGTGGGATTTCGCTTTCTATTTCAACACTGAACTGAACTGTTTTCATATTTTAACGACGCCGCAAGAAGGAATGCAATAATGATCTGCACGTATTTGACCTCTACAGGACACTGAGAGGACTAACTGTGTGGAAATCAGGTCAAGCATGCTTCTCAATCCCCGGCTGACACACCGAGCGACCAGGTTTTCATACATGCGACCGGGCCAGACTTAAGGTCCCGAACATCTGGAAACAGATAAACAACAGCAGCTGGTCGCAGACGGGTGAAGTGGTCCGGCTTGGCTTTCCAAGCAGACGCTGGCTGTGCTCACATCTGTCTGCTTTAAACACTTTAAACATTTGTGTTTCCAATGTCTTTACCTGGAGCTGGCTGGACGGCTCTCAGAGGGATTGTCTCGTTTGTATACAGTCGAAAACGTATCCGGTCCTGATAGTTTGAAAGATGCTTTGATTACAACAAAATATCTCTGTAGAAAATGTAATGAATGGTTCTCAACACAATTTAAAGGCTTAACAGGGCCAATTCATAAAAAAATCACCAAAACCAAAACTTAACACATATACTTCATGCCCCCTGGTGGTCAGGAGAGAGAATGCAGCTTCAACACATGAAGCATAGACTTCTATACAACCAGAGGAGTCATCCCCTGGTGGTCAGGAGAGAGAATGCAGCTTTAACACGTGAAGCATATACTTCTATACAACCAGAGGAGTCACCCCCTGGTGGTCAGGAGAGATAATGCAGGTTTGAAGACACTTAAACACAAGTGACTTAAACATAAGTGACTGATGTAGGCGCACAACAAATAAGAATGAACATTTTGTAAGATATCATACAAATCATTTAATGAGGATGCGTTGAGGTCAGCCATCTTAAATGAGAACATTTGAAGGTGCCCTCGGGCTCCAACGTTTCTTTTAGTCGCTTAACCTGAATTAGTCGCTAAAGTTAGAAGACAGTTCCTTATCTAAGGGCTAACATCTGCTCTACCTGCCTAAAGAAAACATATCAAACTGCTGCAACAGTGATTCTTAGCCGTGTCTAACATGAGCAGCTCAGTTTTCTCACGATATTTTTTTCGCAAATTACCGACTGGCAGAGCGGAGAATACGAGATGCCGATAGAATGAGATGCAAAGGTGCAGACGGGCGGAGAAGAACAGGAACGCGCCGCGTGGGGAAAGAAAGTGAATCACGTTAGAAATGTTGTAAATAAGAAAAAGTGTCAGCCTTCTGCGTTTGAATCTTTTTTCCCCTGATTGCCTGCTGAGATTGCCTTTCTCTCCGCTGCACATGAGTTGGATTGAACTGAATTGAGGAGATTATCTCCCAGCGTTGCATTATGGGACACATGAGCACTTATAGGGTACACGTGTTTCACACTCACTATATGCATGCATATAATATAATAATGAATAATCATTTTATTTATAAAGCACATTTCACAGACAAAGAGGTCACAAAGTGCTGTACAGTTAAAAAAAAACACAGTAAAAAACACAATAAAACAAATAGTGAAAATAAATAAATAAAAACAGATCAAAAGCAGGTCATATCAGGTATTTAAAACAAACGAACAAATATAAGAACACACGCCAACCTGATCCGACAAGTTTTCTAACGAAATCAACATTTCATTGTCGCTATTTTAAGATTTCTCGTAAAAAAAACACCTGAAACATCAGAAAAAATGAATTTTTATATTACCTTGTAATTTGTTTTAAATGGTATTTAAATGTCATTACAGTTTGAGGGGAAGCATATTTTCTCTTTAACCATATTGAGTTATGAATTTATTGGGTACGAATATATTGAGACTTGATTATATTATTATCTTGTTCGATTGTACCTTTTCTTTTTTAATTATTTTAACCTATTGCATTACTTTGAGAACATTATATTATGTTCAATAAAATGACTTTCAGCCCAACACAAATGTCCTTGTGGTGCGGTGAAGTGCGTCTCATGTCCTCTGTCGCCCCCTCTGGATGTTTGGTGTATTGCAGCAGTTCGCGGCGCTAATATTTCTATTCCACTTCTCTTTTTTAAAGTAAAAGAAACGTGACGTGTGTGAGCCTCGGCGTGGTAACTGTGCAGACTATGAAGCGTGTCATTCTCATCATTCTTCTTCCACTTGAGGGAGATTTTAACCTCTGAAGTGTCGACCAGTTTCAATACGTCTGAGTGTTTCTGCGGCTCCGCTGAGTTTCGCAGAACGAATTTAATGTTTCATGAGAAGTCTGTGACTCGATGCTGATGAGCAAAGCAGATTTGGTTGCCTGTAAATCCAGACGCGGGGTCAAGAGGTAAACCTCTTTTTGTGGCTGTTGTTATTGTTGCTCACGGGGTCTCACAAGCATTAATAAAAGTGCGTCCTGACCCAATTTCGATTGCTTGTAATCTGCAGAGTTTGAGGCTTGTGTCACTTTAAAGCTCAGAGTGAATCAATCTGAATGAGCGCTCTAGGTAAAGGAAAACTGTCACTGCTGTAGAACGCATTCATGAACACACAAGTCTCACGGCAGTGAGTGAAATAGTCGTGAAATGCAATCAATTGGTTTTGTGAACGTCTTTTAACGGAACGACATGATGTTGAAACGAAAGTTAGGTTCAGGCAACAAAACAACTTAGTTAGTTTTAGGAAAAACATCACGGTTAGGCTGAAAGTAACTACAAACAGCTTGGTTTAACTAAACCAACAACTCACTAAACCAGTGGTTCAGTCGGGCCCCACTTTGGAGGAAGAAAAATGTTCGCGCCCCAACAAAATTGTAACAAAATGGTCCAACCTTTTGTGACTCCTCCATCCGTGCTTTTTCAAATAAAGAAAATTGCAATCCCTTTCAAGTCCATCAGACAGAAACTAATAACATGTGCAATCACTTTGTTAGAACATTGCAAATAAAGTTCAATATGTGCAAAAAATAACTTATTGTGGCTGCAAATAACCTGTTTTGCACTGAATATATTTTCAAGATAATAACAATAACGTTCAACCTGTGCAAAACAGAATGAGTGCAGATGTGTGAGCATCAGGTTGTATCAGTATTAGTGGCTGCAGTGAGCTGCTTTCCTCTACAAATATGTTTTAAAGAGGGTTGTAGATTTGAGAATGTTGAGCTGAGATCTATATTCTGTTTTAAGAGACGCAGCAGCAGAAAAGACCTCACAGAGATCTCACGGCGGCTTTTAGCAAAACGCCAAGAATCGGCAAGTCGTGCACGCGCAGCGTAACCTGTTGATGGAGTAACTAAACATTTCCATGAAAGTACAGCATTTCTCCATTTATTTATTAATGACGTGTTATGTCCGTGTACTTTTGTACTATGTAAAGTTATCATGTTCATGGAGTGAGTGGTCTAAGGATTACTAAGGATGGGTAAAATGCAGATAATAATTTCCCCACTGGGTTTAATAAAGGATTATATCAATAGAACCCCACCTGTAATACCTCCGCGCCCCACAGTTTGAGAACCACTGCACTAAACCAACAGCTAAGGTTTAACTAAACCAACAGCTAGGTTTTTGCAACAAAACCAACACTTATGGTGCGTTCGCACCAAAAGCGTTATGAATTTTCGTGTCACTTTACTCGCCGGACTATTTGTGTTTTTTTCCGCTTCATTTCGCATCGATTCACGTCTGTGCATCGACTTTCAATGTAATCTAGTCGCACGAAAAAGTTTAGGCAACAAAACCAACCTTTAGGGTCTGGCAAAAAAAAACACAAACACAAACAGTTTGGATAAAAGCTCAGTTTTGAACTTTGGTCTTCTGGTATCCTTTTGGATATGAAATGCTACGTCTCTTCTCTGACTGTTGCTTAGTCACGTTGGTGCAGTTAATGTGTGCGTCCACCACGAAAAAGCCTCCTACTCGACCCCGGGCCGGACCGCCGTGTGTCGGCGCTGCTGCTCCGGCTCACACACTCACACACACACTCACACTGGGAATCACACGGAACCAGTGCAGGAGCAGTAACCCAAATCTGCCAACACCCCGTCCCACGTGAACGATAGAAATAGCACCGTTCTAGGTCGCCCTTTAATAACTGCAGAACTAACTTCATGCCACTGCGCTGGTGTGTGTGTGTGTGTGTGTGTGTGTGTGTGTGTGTGTGTGTGTGTGTGACTTCCTAAAGCATTTTTCTCTCCGTTAAGGTGATTGAAACTGTCTGTGAAGAAAGAGAGAGTACGACATCGTCGGCATTTGATCAGTGGATCTAGCGCGGGATCACAAAATGTCTACCGAGGTGGAGGAGAGGCACGAATACATGCATTTTATTTTATTTATTATATTTTACCTTTAATCCACTCATTCGGTGGATTTTAATGCATTTATTCAGCAAGAAGACACACAGTTAAATGCACAAAGCTCCATTAAGAGACGGATTGCATTACCATTTTACGGAAATAGTGTGTGTGTGTGTGTGTGTGTGTGTGTGTGTGTGTGTGTGTGTGTGTGTTTGTGTGTGTGCGTGTCTCTGTCCTCACTATTAAAGGCAACAACTCTCCCGTCCTGCCCTGAAAACAAGGTCAAAGACCTCGTACTGGAGAACTTCATTATAAACTCAACCTCCAAAAAAACACACACACACACACACACACACACACACACACACACACACACAGGGCACCTTGCAGCCAGAGATAGGTCCCATTAATGCCGTGCATCGATTTCGTGGTCTCTTTTGCAACCAGACGTTGGTCTCCGCTCGAGGAGGAAACGGCTGCTTTTCGTCCTTGGCCTCGATCAAATGATTTCCCGTCACCGTGGTCGCTTCTTTCTTCCCGAGGCCACAGCGGGACAAACACATACACGGCTTCAAAAGATCAACTCATTCGCAAACCTGAAAGATTCTTTTTCAATGTTTTACAAGCAGTTGTTTCCTTTTTCTTTGCCGGCAGCCTGAATGTGTTTGTGCGTCTGGTTTCCCCCGCAGTGGACACCGAGGGCCGGAAGCTGAAGGGAGGCATCCAGAGGAGCACGGAGACGGGTCTGGCCGTAGAGATGCCCAGCCGGACCGTCCGGCAGGCGAGCCACGAGTCCATAGAGGACAGCATGAACAGCTACGGCTCCGAGGGGAAGTAAGTACGCCTGACGAAAAGCCAGATCCAACGTATTTGGATGCAATTCATTCCATTATCCGGACCGCTTACCCTCTTCAGGGGCGCTGGAGCCGATCCCAGCTGACATTGGGTGAAAGCAGGGTTCACCTGGACGGGTCAACAGTCTATCTCAGGGCTCATGTAGAGACAGACAACCATTCACACTCACATTCACACCTACGGGCAATTTAGAGTCCAATGAACCTGAGCTGCATGTCTTTGGACTGTGGGAGGAACCCGGATCACCCGGAGGGAACCTACACTGCCACGGGGAGAACATGCAAACTACAGGTATCGTGAGGTAACGGTGCTAGCCACTAGCGCCACCGTGCAGCTCCATTTTGATACAAAGCGTGTCTCAACAATTTAAGAACCAAATTCCCATGACATTTTGAGGATTCTTTGGCATTTAACATTTCTTTTTTGGGGGATTTTGCAGCCGGAAATCCATTTTATTTCCCTCCGTAAACGTCTCCAGCTTGTGTGTGTTTCAATCGTCCATCTGACAGGAACAGTCAGCAGCGGTGGAAAAGTGCCTATGACATCAGCAATACTAGTGTAGTACTAACTGAACACACACACACACACACACACACACACACACACACACACACACACACACACACACACGCGCAGATTCAGTGCCAACCTGGCTACCAGCTTGAATTCCTACAGTTACATAACAGGAGAAGGCAGATTGGGACTGGGAGGGTTTACACAGAGGAGAGCTAGAGATTCAGAGAGAGGATGAGTGCATCATGTGTGCATATTAATAATCCATTTATATTTGGAAAATTGTAAATATTCTGTGAAGCTCGCGTCCCAAACGAAACAGGAAGAGAACACGTGAGCTGAGATAAACGGCGCTCTCTATACAGATTAAAGACGCTGTGAGGAAATGTCATTTTGGGTTCATTTTGGTGCCACCTGTGGTCAAAGGCGGTAGTGTTTCTGAGCACCAGAGTCCCTTTAGGAAACCTCTCATTTTACTGCAGCAGCTTCCAACAGTCTAACCAGCTCATGAATGGATTAGTGAACATTGGGAAAGGCCGAGGGACCCGAGGGCCAGGGGACGTTTATATAATGCCACTTTAAAAACACTCATAAAACTATCACAAAGACACACACAATGACTACAGGGATGCAAAACAACCACAACAAGATGCTAAATTACTTTATATATATATATATATATATATATATATATATATTACAGAATATAGAATATAGGCCAAAGTGACCAAAAACATAGACACAAAGAGGCACAATCAAAAAGGATACGCAAAAGTGACAACAAATACATTGCAAAGCAATCACAAAGACACGTAATAACAACTGAAAAGAGATGCAAAACCACCACAGAGAGATGCAAAATTACTAGAAATAGATGTAAAATAATCACAAAATGACCTAAAGGGAAAACAACTATTCTCAAAACTACTACAAGGAGAAACAAAATTATCAAAAAATGGATGCAAAACGATCACAAAAAGATGCAAACTGACTAAAAGGTGGACTGGTCTCTGCTGGATCTGGGTCTGTCCATAGTGGACTGGTCTCTGCTGGATCTGGGTCTGTCCACGGTGGACTGGTCTCTGCTGGATCTGGGTCTGTCCACAGTGGACTGGTCTCTGCTGGATCTGGGTCTGTCCACAGTGGACTGGTCTCTGTTGGATCTGGGTCTGTCCACAGTGGACTGGTCTCTGCTGAATCTGGGTCTGTCCACAGTGGACTGGTCTCTGCTGGATCTGGGTCTGTCCACAGTGGACTGGTCTCCACTTTATGTATTTCTCTCCGAGCTAAACTTTTCCCGTTTATTCCCCGTGACCCTGTGCAGGATAAGCGGTGATAGATTATGGATGAAAACTGCAGGAGAAAAATAGTTTTTTCTTTGGCCTTAAAACCAAAAGGCCGTTCCTCCCGAGCTAAATTCCAAAAGTTAGAAAATGTCAGAATAACCCGTTTATTTTTTCCCCTGATCTCTGGACGAGAGGAGCCGAGCGCTACGACGTGAATCTCTTGAAGCTACGAGCGCGGACACGTTGAACCGCAGTGCCGTTAGCTAGTCGACGAGCTAGCTAAATCACAAGCTCGTCCGTGTTCCTCGTGTTTGGCTCGGCCCGCTGATTGAAAGAGCTGCCGTGCCCGTGTGTGTGTGTGTGTGTGTGTGTGTGTGTGTGTGTGTGTGTGTGTGCACGGCCATGAATAAGCACTTTGTTAGCTAGCGCCGTCCAATCACACTTATGAGCTTATTGATTTATGGTCCGGGCAATCCGGGGCCGGGCTAATGTGTGTGTGTGCTGACGGTGCAAAACAGGAATGGTTTGCAATGTGTGTGTGTGTGTGTGTGTGTGTGTGTGTGTGTGTGTGTGTGTGTGTGTGTGTGTGTGTGTCTAAGGACAATGGTAATATTTCATTGCTCATCATCTTTATTCAGCCCATGTGACCAGACCGTATGCACATGGGCAGAAAAGACACCGTTGGACGTTTTATTGGGTGGAAGTTGTTAAAAAAAAATGTAATTCCACCCTTTCATCCTGTAAACTAACGCATGGCTGAGACCCTCAGGTGGTGTGTGTGATGGGCCGCCCTAGAGCGAGTTAATGGTGGCAGCAATGCTACTTTGTCTACGGAGAATAACATGTATACTTCTTCTTTGCTTCTTTGTTTTAAAGGAGACATCATGCTGATGAATGTTTATTTTTATTTTTACAGAGTCACAAAGGGAATTTAATTGGAAAAGGTTCACTGACAACATGCTGTGTTTTATTTGTTACCCCTGCTAATAAGGTAACTAATAATGGGAACTAAAATTGGCAAACCAATACAAATTGTATTTCTGTGGGCTTTTATTGTGAAAGGCAAGAACTGAAGAACTGGTTGAAAGGAGTAATAAAGTTTGTCCCGGTTCGGACTGCAGAGCCTCTGCAACGCAGCGCGATTAGTTGATTCGTCTTTATTTGCATTGAAAACCATCTGTGAGTGAATCTCCGTGCATCTTTTGTGCCATAAATCTCAGCGAGGAAATCCTCGGTTAACCTCCTTTTCTCTCCTGATGCGAAAGCGCGACTATTTCCCCCCAAAGTGGGCGTGGCCTCAGCAGGCTGAGACTTGTCACTTGAAATTGGCCGGCTGTCTTTAAAAAAAAAGAAGAAAATCTTGAAAAATAAATGTATTTTATGGTTATGTACGATGTGACGCTAATACATGGGTAGCACTTTATAATAAGTACACACTATTTAGCATTAGTAAAGCATGAATAAACACTCAGTTCATCATTTATAAAGCATCATTCCAACACTCATTAGTAACTCATTAGTATGCAATTCATAAACACAGTTATATGTTTAATTCTTGATTAATAAGCTTGACAACTATGCGTTTCATGATTGGGTTTTCATACTTTATAAATGATGGATTCCCCATTTGTAAATGAAGTATTAAGGATTTTGATGATTAATAAGATCATGTTCATAATGTTGTTGCAGAGTAGAACTAGTCCTGTAATTACACTACAATAGACCAACAATAAAGACAAATAAGCTTCTATAAATAATGCTTTGGATGTTGTTTCCACTACCGAGACCACAGGAATGAAGCGTTCACCTCCGTTCATAAATGCTTAAATAATGTGGGGCAGCACGTATTTGTAATATTCCCGGCGTGTCGTCCGCCTGCAGCGTTTACGGTGAGCGTAATCTCCCAATATTATAATCTACAGCTCAGGATTTTATCACCCAGTAATACCCACTCGGCTAATGTTGCTCCACTTATTGCATGTCAGCACACAGACACACACACACACACACACACACACACACACACACACGCAGGATTACACCTCGTTAGAATTTCTCCCTAATGTCTTGATTTAATAATTCCTCGTGTAAATGTACATATTGCAGCACACAGAAGGGAAATGTGAGTATTCATGATCGTGCATTGACAAAAATAATCAACACGCAAAAAGAAAACTAATGCGACATCAAAAATATAAAAAAAATGACCTGCAATTGAATTTAATGTTTGCCAGACGCCTGCATTAATGACTGATCTGGGCAAAGTGGTCGTGCGTGTTAATCACAGGCCGACCGCCTTGTGAGTTATTTTGTTCGGCCTCTCTGTCTGAAGCTGATATTTAATGTGAGCCCGTGTGCCTTTGTTGGAACAATCTAGTAAATATTTCATTTCTTTCCCTTCATTTAACGAGGAGGAGAAAGAGCCGGTCGGTGATTTAGGTCGCGGTCCTTGTGGAGAGACGTAAAATGTAACACACCCGAGAGCAAGGCACTCTCATCGGAGATGGAGAGAGGTTGTGAAGTAGAATGAAATATGAAAGTAGAGGAGGGGGGTGAAGGTTGAAGAGATGGAGAGGAAGAAAAGAGGAAAGAATTAGAGGGCTGCCGTCATAAATAACCAACTCACCAGAGTCAGATTATGGGAATTCAATAGTCCCGGTCCAGAGGGTCAGCGCGATGCAGGGCAGGCGGCCGGGTCGTTGGGGAGGAGGGGCATCGAGGTTTTGGGGGCGGGAACAATAAATCTGTTCTTTATTAAAAAGTTAGGCTCGTCCGTATGTTTGTATACCAGACATGTTTGTTTTGTTTGTGTTTTATTCAGTCAATCATTACAATATTCTATATAATATACAAAACAGAAAGACTGAAAAGGTATAGGTAGAAGCAAAAAATGCTTATATATTCCTATCCTAAAGTATTATTATCAATTAAATCAGATATTTAATTTGAAATGAAGAAAAAAGAAAATAAATACATATATATATATATACACATCTTCCATCTACATACATTCCATTCACACTCAAAAGGATTGTTTTATAAATAATCCTTTTGAAAACCAAAAATGAGTTGACCGTTCTTACATCCATGTTATTGTTGTTCCATAACTGAACTCCTACAATAGAAATACTTCTTCTTTTAATCCTTTTTTTAGCTTTTTGTACAGTAAACGTGACCCAACAGGATCACATGAGCGTCTTCAACAGTTCAGATACTTAAAGCAACGAGCTAAAGTCACGCCGAATTTTACTCTGCGAGACCAACAACTATTGAGCAACACCACTCCAGCTATTTGGGATAAAAGACAATCCTTTAATTCACAAACAAGAAATGCATCAACGGCGCTGAAGTACGGACACTTTGTTCCCCAAAAACAGTTGGGTTGTGAACTTTGATAAAATCATTTGCTGGTTTTTTCCAGTGCCGAAATTATTCAGGACTCGCGTTTCTTTCTTGCAGAGGTTTGAGGCCGACGCAAATCAAATATCAAACATTTGCGTCACTTTTTCAACAGTTTTTGCTTTGGGATTCCCTGGAAGTGGGGACGTGGTACCAGGAAGTGGTACCAGGAAGTGGGGAAGTGGGGCCAGGAAGTGGGACCAGAAAGTGGGACCAGGAAGTGGTACCAGGAAGTGGAACCAGGAAGTGGGGAAGTGGTACCAGGAAGTGGGGCCAGGAAGTGGGGAAGTGGGATCAGAAACAGAAACAGAAACATGCACTTTATTAATCCCCTTGTGGAAATTCTTCTCTGCATTTGACCCATCCCTGGATAGGGAGCAGTGGGCAGCCCTGTGAGGCGCCCGGGGAGCAGTTAAGGGTTCAGTGTCTTGCTCAGGGACACTTCGACATGTGAGCTATGGGGGGACTGGGGATCGAACCGGCTACCTTGTGGTTGCGGGACGACCACTCATCCCCCGTGGTACCAGGAAGAGGGGGAAGTGGGGAAGTGGGACCAGGAAGTGGGGAAGTGGGACCAGGAAGTGGGGAAGTGGGACCAGGAAGTGGTACCAGAAAGTGGGACCAGGAAGTGGTACCAGAAAGTGGGACCAGGAAGTGGGGAAGTGGGACCAGGAAGTGGGGAAGTGGGATCAGGAAGTGGTACCAGGAAGTGGAACCAGGAAGTGGGGCCAGGAAGTGGAACCAGGAAGTGGGACCAGGAAGTGGGACCAGGAAGTGGGACCAGGAAGTGGGACGAAGCAGGTGTCCTGCATGTGTGGTGGTGTAGTGATACTTTGTGGATTTGTTGGTCGCTCTCTAGCTGGAAACAACCTTCCGCTCAGCGATCTGGATTCCTAAACTAACAATACATCTGCGAGTTTACTCGAGTGGCTTTGGTTCCGGTCTCATGATGGACTACACACTCCTCTGGTGCAGGGCTCACAACAACCAGGCAGCGGTAGCATCGCAAGAACACTTCTGTTGATTATCCTTTAGGACTCCGGGCCAAAGCCTGGACATCGTGCTTTTACTTTGGGTTTGGACTTACGTCCCGCCCACTTCCAGGAGCCGCGGGTTAGCCGTTCATTTTTAAAGGTGAGGACAAAACTCAAAACACTAGAGTTGGCAACTCGCAGCAGCTGAGTCAGCTAAATCAATTCCACCAGTGAACACCACACTGTACCGTCTTTATCTACACCAGTGAACACCACACCGTACCATCTTTATCTACACCAGTGAACACCTCACAGTACCGTCTGCTAGAGGAGCAGGTCCTCTAGAGAAGGATCCTCTATAGCAGGACCTCTAGAGCAGGACCTCTGGAGCAGGACCTCTATAGCAGGACCCTCTGGAGAAGGACCTCTGGAGCAGGACCTCTGGAGAAGGACCTCTGGAGAAGGACCTCTATAGCAGGACCTCTGGAGCAGGACCTCTGGAGCAGGACCTCTATAGCGGGACCCTCTGGAGAAGGACCTCTGGAGCAGGACCTCTGGAGCAGGACCTCTGGAGCAGGACCTCTATAGCAGGACCCTCTGGAGCAGGACCTCTATAGCAGGACCCTCTGGAGCAGGACCTCTATAGCAGGACCCTCTGGAGCAGGACCTCTGGAGAAGGACCTCTGGAGAAGGACCTCTATAGCAGGACCCTCTGGAGCAGGACCTCTATAGCAGGACCCTCTGGAGAAGGACCTCTGGAGAAGGACCTCTGGAGAAGGACCTCTATAGCAGGACCTCTGGAGCAGGACCTCTGGAGCAGGACCCTCTATAGCAGGACCTCTATAGCAGGACCTCTGGAGCAGGACCCTCTATAGCAGGACCTCTGGAGCAGGACCTCTAGATGGACCTGCTCTAGAGGACCTGCGCTAGAGCAGGTCCATCTAGAGCAGGTCCTCTAGAGCAGGTCCATCTAGAGCAGGTCCTCTAGAGCAGGTCCATCTAGAGCAGGTCCTCTAGAGCAGGTCCTCTGCCTCTGGATTTGTCCTTCCATTACACACACACACACACACACACACACACACACACACACACACACACACACACACACACACACACACACACACACACACACACACACAGTTGAAGTGTACCTGGCGCTCTGCCATCAAAAGCACTCAGAGTTGATTCCTTTACACACACACACACACACACACACAAAGTAAGGACACAGGGGGTCAAACTCTAAACTCTAAAGCCTCTGGGTAATTTCAGGGAGCCAATTTGAGAGCTGGGAGTTTAACTAGCAGCCGTGATCACTTCCTGTGTCGTCTTCTCCTCCAGACTGGTTTTAGTTTTTTCTTCTTCTTTATCTCCCAGTCGCTGACTCAGCTCCTCTAATTGAAGTGCAATGAGAAGCGCCCGGTCATGTTTTTAACCAGCCATCTCTCTCTCTCTCTCCCTCTCTCTCTCTCTCTCTCTCCCTCTCTCTCTCTCTCCCTCCAGCCTGAACTACAGCGGCATGTGTCTGGCATCGGACGCCCAGTTCAGTGACTTCCTGGACGGGATGGGACCCGCTCAGTTTGTTGGGCGACAGACGCTGGCGACGACGTCGATGGGTGAGAGAGAGGACATTCCTGTGTGTGTAGATGAAGATTTGAGCGTCACAACAATCACCTCCATTTTCTATAAAGCCTCTGAAACTCTCCCCATAAAAAAAATGATCTGAAAAAATTGTCGAAGGACAAATAAAACAGCTCATTTCCTCATAAAACGGAGCCTAATGACTTCTGAAATCATTTCACAAAAGTGCCTCATAAATCAGAGCGGCGTCTTACTGCAGGGTGTTGGTTCTTCCTCTTCCTCGTTTATTCATATCCAGGCCATATATCCTCCATACTTGTATCTTATGCAGCCGGTTCTCCTGCAAATGTACGTTTCCATACAACTAAACTGCATTATTAATGACATTTACGTATTTTTCTCCCGGGATAACAATCGCAGTTGTAAATAATGAAAACATCCCGGTTTTGGCTTGAAATAAGTACGTTTTGATATCGTCACCTTCCTAAAATAAAGTCATTTTTTGACAAAAAATGATGTTCTGGCCTAAATCATCTCCTCATGATACCGGCCACCTCTGATAAAATATATGTCAAGAGTGTGACTTTTTTCAAATTTACAAGCTTTTCAAGATGGCATTTTGAAGCTAGCATTTAAGCTAGCAATTTAGTTAGCATTTTTGTCAATGAAAATCTCACTGGAACATAATATTAGTAATCATAACATAATTTGACCGGTATTATAGTATGCCTGCTGTGCACCCCGATTACATTTGGTCAAGTTTTTTTGTGTTTTCTGAAAAACCTGAAAAAAATGACTTGGCCCATTATTTTACAGCGTTCTTACGCTCATGGAAAACCTGGAAAAGTCATGGAATTTTAAAATGGTTATTTCCAGGCCTGGAAAAGTCCTTGAAAATAATTAAAATCCCAAAAGTTTAGTAAAAGTCATGTAAATGTGTTATATTCATGTGTTCATGTCGTTCATTTACGCTGAGTTTGAAATAATGAATATGCTTTTAAAAGAAAGACGCTCAAAATATAAGCAGGCATACATACAGGCATCTATATAAATGTTTATTCTTTTAATCAAACTATTGTCTCATTCATTTGAGTCATTTAAGGTTTCCTGTATGCTTTGTATTCTCATTGTTAGTTTAAATACTACATTTACTCACTTTTTACTGTTTACACCCAGATTTCACTAAATGTTTGCTCATGGAAATTTGGTTTAAAGTCATGGAAAAGTCATGAAATCATTGGTGAGAATGTGTCTGAACCCTGATTTTAGGAAGGCGACGACATGTTATTTAAGTCACCGTCGTAACTGGACACACACTTTGGTCCCCTGGGTGAAAGTCCTGTGTTTGTTTTGACCGGTTCGACCGCACCAGCCTCCTTCTTTAGAAGACTTTCATTAGAAACGTAGAAACAAAAACAAACATAATTCACAATGCAGTTTCATTGCGTGGGAATGTTTAGGAGGCCAGCGTACAGACTGGATATAAATAAATACGTCGTGTGCAGCTGTGATCTGTGGAAGTGGGTCAGTTTCCTCGCTGGCAGCCGTCGGCGTCCTTGGCCCGACCACAGTGACGCTGACGGGACCGGCTCCGCTCCAGACCGGCTGTCCAGCCCGGCGTTACGCAACATCAGAGAACCCGGAATATAACTTGGCCGTCATCTGCGCTCTGTCACTCTTCAAAGCAAAGCATTCGTCATTTAGGGGAGGAAGGCTGGCGTCCGGCGCCTTGACATTAAAATAAATAGTGAAACTGATCTCATACCAGCAACATTACTGCAGTTGCAATGTCTATATCTGTAGAACATGTCATTTTTTCATCAACAATTCCTTTTTCCGTTTCAAAAATAAAAGCCCTCTAGCGTCTTTCTGAATCAGAATCAGTTTTAATGGCCATGTGTGTTTACACATACATGGAATTTGACTCTGGTTTCACTTTGCTCTTCGTACTTATACACAACATATATACAATAAACAAGATAAATATAAAAAAATACATTAAAGACAAAAAAGACATTAAAGACAAATTAAAGACAGATTCTCTGTGGAGAGAATCGCACAAGGCTTTTATTCTGAAATATTTGCACGACTGTGTTGTGTGAAATGCTGTGACTTGCACTTCCATCAATTAAGAGTAATAATAATTATTATTATTATTATATTCCACCAAACACAGAGGTTGTATGATTGATAATATACTTCCAGTGCAAATCGGCACCTCTGTGATTTTGGGGGCATGCTTTATTTTGTATTTCTCTGAATTCTCTCTCTTCACCGGGCGAGAACTATGGAGGCTGATTGGGCGATTATGAAGGAAAGTTCTGGCAGCATTTTGGGTGCAAATTCAAGAGGCTCATAACAACAACACGGAGATGAAAAATACAGAAATGCACATAAACACATGAAAAAGAAAACACAAGGACTCTGAGCTCTGAGCTCTCTGGACGATGCTCTGACGTCTGTGGCTGTCAGCGGTTATTTGACCTTTTCCCGTCCGTCTCTAAAGCCTCTACTGGCGGCTATAAACTATTTCTACAGGACTTCTCTTGTGACGTGTCCATTAAAGGCACGGTGAACAACACCTACACATGTGAGGACTATCTCTTGATCCCTTTAATGAGCCTCACCACTTTGTCTTCTCCGGTTGCCTTGTTTGGGAATCGGCTGATAAAAGGTTTTCCAAATGATGATGATGATAATATGGAGAACAGTGTATTCCATTGTGCTTTAAGTTCATGAACTGGTTTGTACAACTGGTCCCCGTAAGCGCAGCAGTGCAAACGGACCACAATGGGTCAGAAAACAAAGGACGGCAAGGGAACCTTCTCAAATATCAGAAGATTCCGGTCCAGCTTTAAGTGTCTTGCATGTACTGGCGTTTGCTGTGCATGAGTTAGCATGTTGACTCGCTAGTGCTACGAGGATATGCGTTCATAAAGTATTTAAAATGTCACCCATTGTAAATATACAGTTACCGTACTTTTCGGGTTACAAGCCGCTACTACCTTCGGTCAGTGTCCCCGTTAGCTCCCCGCTGTAGCCAGCTGGGGCTCCTGCTAGCGCTCCGTCACTTCCCCGCTAACTTCCGCTAGCTCCCTGAAAACCACCGAAGGTAGCGGGACCAGGCTCGACACCCGACTTGGGCAGAGGGGACGCGGGCAGTAGCAGCAGCAGCGCTAGCTAGCAGCTAGCTAGCAGTGCTACTAGCTTGCTACAGCGGGGACACTGATCAGCCGTAGGAGCGGCTTGTAACCCAAAAAGTACGGTAGTTTGTTAGAAATTAGTATTTCTCTCACGTTTTCTCACAGCCAAACCCGTCACAAAGCTTAGTCAGCACATATGCAAGCTTTAAAAGAACACACACACACACACACACACACACGCTGACGCTTTTATCCAAAGCAACTTACAATAAGTGCATTCAACCATAAGAACAAACTCACAACAACAAGAATCAAGAAAGTACAATTTCTTCAATAAAGTTAAACTACAAAGTGCTATCAGTAAGCTACACACACACACACACACACACACACACACACACACACACACACACACACCACCTCCATCCTCGTCGTTAAAGTGCACCTGTGTTTCCATCCTTCCAGGTGACGTAGAGATCGGCCTCCTGGAGAGGAACGGCGCTCTGGAGGTGGAGGTCGTTCAGGCCAGAGGACTCACCATGAAACCGGGCTCCAAGGGGCCTCCAGGTACTCGCTCTGGTTCGCCGACTCATCACGCCGTTTTCTACAGGATGTCACGGACCGCGTACACGCCGCCCTCGCGATACATACATGACGGACATGCAGGAACCTGCGTCACAGAACATGTAACTCATGGCTGTAACCAATAGTTGGTTCATTCATGAAGTTGACTGATTTTAATTATAAATCAACATTTTAATGCTGCAAAACATTTTCCTCGTGTCTGTTCATTCTGCTTGAACCCGTTATTATTATTATTATATTATGCAGATATAGATTAAGCTGCAATAATATTAATTGTAGTCCACCTAATTAAGTCCACCTTTATTGAAAGAAGAAAGATTGAACAGTGATTATTTAGTTTTTTTATTGTTTTATCTGATGAATTATTCAGCGTTTCAAAAACGAAATGTTCACTGAAAACCGCCATTTTCATAGCGAGGAAAAGGGAGGTGACATCCTGATCAGGTTCAATATCGTTACACCCAAAACACACCTATGATTAATTGAAAGTCTAAATAAAACCACGGAGCAGCAGATTAAGAGTTGTTGTTTATGGAGTTGGACATCGTCCCAAAGGATCACGAGACGTTGCGCTGAAGATTGTTGAAATAAGACTCCAGATGTTCAAGGTCAAAGCTTAAAACTTATTACGTACCTTCTCATTGAACGATCGCCACGTCGTGGAGCGTCAGAGTTCCCACAGAACACGAATGCACCAGCAGACAGCCGATAGCGTCAATAGCCAATACCGCCTGCAGCTTCAGGCCTGATGGGAGACGTCCTCTGGAAGCACAGCAGTCGTGATGAAAGATGCAAAAAGGAGAGAACGTTGTTTTCGGTGTTCGGGGACTCGATACCCGGAGCGGAGCTGAGCCGCTAAATAAGTCACATCTACACTCTGCTCTGCTCAATAGCTGCTGTTTCACGTCGCTCTGACTGAACCGATGAGGGCTGAACGTGGGCAGCGTAACCCTGGACTGGTCTGAGAGATGATTAAAAAAAACACCCCAAAAAATCAGTACGCCTATTTCCTCATGTTCTATATTCATTCAAAGGATTCCCTGAGGAGTTATTGCCCGACTAGGGAACGCCCTTTTATTCAATATTAAATACGTACATGTGAATGATAATTCTATTGAATGAATCCTAACGTTTTATTACAAAATAAAAATATAAATAATTTTTTCAAATATTATTGTCTTTGAGCCCTTTTATATCAGGTCACAAGGTACAAATCAAGAAAAAAACATGGTATAAATCCCCCAAAAAAACATGTTAGTTATCAAATTAAACATAAAAATCAATACATTAAGGGTTAGGCTTTAAAGGGCTAATACTTTTATTTATTTCAGGGGACTTTTATTTCATAATAACTGCAATAATGTATTTCCTCTTTAGCAACATCTGCTATATGTAATTTAATGGGGATTGTTTAACACTAAAGTTAGTTTGCTTATAATATTATACTCCACGTGACACCTTTTCTTTTCTGTATATGTTATTTCTCAAATTTATGTATTTATTCCCGAAATGCTGCTTCAAACCCGTCCGCACAATGTCAGGAAGATGGTGAGCGACGATGAAGATGATGGGCGAAGATGAAGATGAGCGGCGGCTCGCTCTCGTTCTCTCACGCGTCGATGCGCCTGAGACGCATCGCGATCCTGAACGCGCTCGGAGAGCTGCTGCTAATAAGAGCCGAGCACGAAACAATCAGCTGGTTAATTAATCAGATCAGTAAACGTTTATCTTTTGCTTTCACACACAGGACCGGCATGATGTCGACACGACTCCGCCGTCTTTTTTTGTTGTTGCAGCGAGTCTGATTGTGTAACAACAAGCCATTAACTGATTGCGGTTGCGTAATATTAAACCAGCCCATTGATCCTAATTGCATGAGAACAAAACGGTGTCAGCAAAAAAAGGAGAAAAAACAAAAGACAAATCTGGGAGGAGAGAGAGAGATGAAAGAGAAGAGGATAATGAACCGAGCAGACAAACAAGTGGAGAGACTTCTCGTGTGAATGAAAGTTATGGTACTCATATGCTATGAGGGCGCTCCATGTATCATCATGCGGTCTAATCTTTGATCTTGTTATCAGATAACATGTTTTTTTCATCCGGGTCAAGTGAATAAAAAAGGTGCATTGCTCGGCTATTCAGAAATGGGATTGTTCCGGATGTCTCTCGGTGACGATTCAGCTTTCCTAGTATCGGCAAAGCTCACTTTGGAACAGAGGTGATTACAGAAAAGGATGAAAAAAAACACGAGTGTAAATGTGACATAATATGTTTTTGGACTGTTGTTTGTTAATAAATATAAATGACATTACTAGAAAGCTACGCTGTATTTCTTCTTTAAAGCTGATTCGTAGCCGTGTGGTTCTGTGGAGATTGAAATAGTTGTCCACAGTTTTAACCCTTTCACGGTGTGCTTTCCGATCATGAAAGTTACGACGCCTAAAAAAAATGGCTTCCGGTTCCACCGTCTCACAAAACCGTCGTCCGCGAGCCAATGGGTGCCGTCATGGTGAAAATGTCCATTTGTAATCTGTGCTCGCTGAAAGTCTTCATTTAGTTAACTTTAGTTTAGTAGTTTGTATCATTTGTCCTCATTTTTCAAGGACAGTAGTGTGATCCTTCAGTCCCATGCAGACAAACAAGCAAACAACTGGCAAACTCTACTTTGTCTTTTTCTTATACTGTACTGCATTGCCGTCTTAACACCAAACACAACAGTTCTAATCCCGTCAGACTCAAACCCCTGAAGTCACTGAACACTTGTTGAAGAGCTTTTTTTGTCTGCTGTGGTTTCAGCGGCCTACATCAAAGTTTACCTCCTGGAGAACGGGACCTGCGTGGCCAAGAAGAAGACCAAGTCGGTGAGGAAGTCTCTGGATCCTCTCTACAACCAGGTCCTGGTCTTCTCTGAGAGCCCGCAGGGGAAAGTGGTGCAGGTGAGAGACGCCGATTCACAACCGAGACAAACCAGCAAAATACAAAGAAACTGGAGTCTGTGGCGCTCGAAGCTACATGTAGCATGCTAACATGTGCGCTGTGAGAAAGCTAACTACTGTTTAGCACTCAACACTACATGCAGCTGATGGGAATGCCATGAGCTCTGCAGGTATTACTAATAACAAACTGATCTTTTGATTTTATGGTGGCACTAGATGAAATAACCGGTGATCCATGAAATTATTACAATTCATCCTGAGGGGCTCAAAGCATTTTATGACAATCCATCCAACAGTCTTGGACCCATCAATCTCTAAACAATAAAAGTACTCCATTTAATACAATACATTTGACTGCAGGAGTGAAAACTTTGGGAAGTCAGGGGATCACCAAAGTCAAAGATGTCATAAAATATCAAAAGGAAGAGTTCATCCGATTGATAAATGAATGTATGTTAGAAATCGGTCTCCCGGCTGTCTCTTCTCTGTGACTCTATAGAAAGAGTTCAGGAGGTGTAGAGGAGACGCAGCAGAACAAGCTGGGAACAAGAGCTTGACATTTACAGTGAGAATCCAACCGGAGGGACCAGGAGGCAGTTTGAGCTCATTCTGTTCCTTCAGGCGTTTGAGCCTCAGCTGCGAACTGAGAGACGGAATTATCATCTCACTTCCTTCATATTGCAGTCTTTCTCTCAAACTGGTTATCAGAATTTTTTTGTCAGTGTACATTTCTGCAAACCACGGGATACGTTGAATGTCGACGTTTGCAAACTAAAGAGAGTTTCCTAAACACGTTCCATATCGCCGTCTTGTCACAACACCGCGTGGGTTAACGTCGTTAAACGATTGATGAGGTAGAGGCAACAAACTTATTGGTGAAGGTTAAATAAAAGGATCCTGGTTTGTGTTCAAGTGAAGTAATGTAACAAGATAACGTGACATGGTATCACAACAACGTGGCGTAACAACGTGGCGTTACAACGTGGCGTTACAACGTGGCGTTACAACGTGGCACGACAACGTGGCACGACAACGTGGCGCGACAACGTGGCGCGACAACGTGGCGCGACAACGTGGCGCGACAACGTGGCGCGACAACGTAGCGATACAACGTAGCGATACAACGTAGCGATACAACGTAGCGATACAACGCAGCGCGACAACGCAGCGCGACAACGTAGCGTTACAATATCGTTACAACGTGGCGCGACAACGTGGCGCGACAACGTGGCGCGACAACGTGGCGCGACAACGTGGCGCTACAACGTGGCGTTACAACGTGGCGTTACAACGTGGCGTTACAACGTGGCGTTACAACGTGGCGTTACAACGTGGCGTTACAACGTGGCGTTACAACGTGGCGCTACAACGTGGCGTTACAACGTGGCGTTACAACGTGGCGTTACAACGTGGCGTTACAACGTGGCGTTACAACGTGGCACGACAACGTGGCGCGACAACGTGGCGCGACAACGTGGCGCGACAACGTAGCGATACAACGTAGCGATACAACGTAGCGATACAACGTAGCGATACAACGCAGCGCGACAACGCAGCGCGACAACGTAGCGTTACAATATCGTGACAACGTGGCGCTACAACGTGGCGCTACAACGTGGCGCGACAACGTGGCGCGACAACGTGGCGCGACAACGTGGCGCGACAACGTGGCGCGACAACGTGGCGCGACAACGTGGCGCGACAACGTGGCGCGACAACGTGGCGCGACAACGTGGCGCGACAACGTGGCGCGACAACGTAGCGATACAACGTAGCGATACAACGTAGCGATACAACGTAGCGATACAACGTAGCGATACAACGTAGCGATACAACGTAGCGATACAACGTAGCGATACAACGTAGCGATACAACGTAGCGCATCAACGCAGCGCGACAACGTAGCGTTACAATATCGTGACAACGTGGCGCTACAACGTGGCGCTACAACGTGGCGCTACAACGTGGCGCTACAACGTGGCGCTACAACGTGGCGCTACAACGTGGCGCTACAACGTGGCGCTACAACGTGGCGCGACAACGTGGCGCGACAACGTGGCGCGACAACGTGGCGCGACAACGTGGCGCGACAACGTAGCGCGACAACGTAGCGCGACAACGTGGCGCGACAACGTAGCGCTACAATATCGTGACAACGCAACAGCCTGAAATTTAGCAGGTATGACAATATATTAACGTAAACACTGTAAATAAAGAATAAAACCTATCGTAACAAGCCTAACAATGTCACGTAACAAGCGTAAAGTCAACGTTTACTTTTGGTTTCACACTGGACACAAACAGCGATCTCCTGGGTGAAAGTCCTGTGTTTGTTTGTAACTTTATCTCTTTCTCTCACTGTCCTTACCTCCTTGTTCACTTTCTCTCTTTCCCTTCTTTTATATCACCTTGCCTTTTTTAGCCTTTCTTTTAGTCCATAATAATAAAAAAATCTTGATTTAATGAATAAATGTATTTATTCACTGTACTTTCTGATATATTGTAACAGGTTTATTATGTCTTAATATAATGGGTAAAGCATATGCACCAACATGCATATATGTTATAACTGGTTTCCTCAGTAATCAGCAGGTGAAAGAGTGCTGTGTTTTCGGTTGAGAGGCCTGCAGCTCTGCTGCTCACGCTGTTGTGTAATTAGCCGCTAAACGCCTCCCTCTTAATTATCTGCTGTCTGTGTCGCTGTCCTCCGACTTTCATCAACCTCATTCACGCTGGATAATGAAAATCGCTGAAATCAGCAGCGTTTTTTCAATTTGTCACTTCCTGATTTGCCAAAGCAAATTGCCAAACGCCGACACTCTGGGAATGTATTCAGAATCCACAGAATTAACAGACTCCATGACTGACATTTGTTTCCCCGAGCTTTACAAAACATGTCGGCAAGGTGAGAAAACCAACGTGTTCAGAAAACCAACATATTTTTAGGCCTCTGCTCGAAAATTGCATTCCCAAACTAAAAAGAGTGTATCGCTGCAACCACTAGGGCTATTTGAATAATTTCGGTGTTATAGTAAAAGGTACACATGTACGATATATGTGAACATTCTTTCTGCAAAGGTTGACTTTGATAAAGTGAAGCAGAACAAAGTTAGAGAGGGTTTAGAACAGAGAACATTCAGGCGAGGACTCCAAAATTTGCATTGGGGCACATTTGTGACATTTGAATTTTCTCATGTACCAAACCATATATTTCACTTGTATATTACTTATGGTGTTCAATACATCCAAGTAATATGGATTCTTACTTATATCTTCATGCATTTTGCAGTGTGTTCAGTGTGATGAACGTACTTTAAATGTAAACATTGGACGTGTGAGTTATTGAATATGTGAAATATGTGAAAACATTGACTTACATGAAAATACCCAACAGCAACATGATGGACATAAACAGCTTATAGAAGGTGGAAGTTTTGTGTGTTAAATAGATGTGCGGTCAATGGGTTTTGAAGGTTGCCGGTTTGAACCTCTTTGTGTTCAGTCACAGCCGAACGCCGCTCTGCTGCTGTCAACGCGCAATTAGTCGCTAAGCACCTCCTTTCTAATTATTGGCTGTCCGTCTTTCTTTTCTCCTCCGCTCTGCGCTCTCTGCACCATCCCCCGATCGGCTCATCTTTCTCCCTTATCTCATCCTCTCTGACGTCTTTCATTAGCGCTGAACGACCAGCAGTCAGCGAGGACCCGACTAGAACTGGAGAAATTCTTAATTCTTAAATGAATCGCCTATTGGGGGCTAAATCTAGCGCTGTAGGTGTCACCTACAGGCATGACATTTAGTAGGCAAGTGTAACACCTGGAGACGCACCAAAATGGCTCTTGACGGTGAACCCCAAAACCAACAAGAAGTCAGCCATTTTGAATTGATTGTGCCATTTTTTTGGCCCATTTTTTTGGCGTTTAGAGATGCTGCACTTTAACCAACTCCTCCTCATATGTAGTCACAATGTATCAAAAGTTAGCATTTTCATGCTTTATTTTTTCTGTGGCGCCAAAAATAAATGGCCATTTGGCATAAAACAGGAAGTTGTTGTAACTTCAACATACTTCAATACAATCTGCTGCAAGTTTCTTGAGCATTAAATGTACATGCTTCATAGACTCGTAGCCCCGCCCCCTACACTGAAGCCCCACCATCTTTCATGACTCATGAACCACCATTATTCCCTGGCAAGGAAGGTGCAAGGTTCATCGCTGCTTGCAGCTTTATTTTAGTTCTGCTCTCTATACGCCGTGTGGTGTTGGTTTGTGTTTTTCTTCTGCAGTTAGAGCTAAATGCTAAATGCTAAATGTCGGCATATCCGGGTTCCTGCAGTGTGTCTAGATGCAAAAGATCCCTATCAGGTTGTTATTTAAACATCCACCGTTATCTTCCTCTCAAAGGTTATTCATATACGTAATGCTATATATGTTGCAAAATGAAGTAAATGGCACGAGATCAGAGTTTAAACTATAAATGTCAACTAAGAATAGGACAAATAATAACAGCTCATAATATTCACAATATTCCCCGAGCCTGTGACAGCAGTTGATGTATTTTTCAGCTAATGCTGCTTTTTTTTTTCTCTGTCCACATAAATATGTTTTTCTTTTGTTTTTTATCAGACTCTTATCTCTCTCTCTCCACTCGTTATTTATTATTCTGTCTCTTCTAACCAGGAGGAGTTTCTGGTGTCAAAACAGAGAGTCTCAGATAGAGACATGCAGAGCATTTAATATGTATCTGATTTCATACTTTATGGCTCAGTCACCAGCAAATATTAGGAGCAACATTTCTGGCGGAAATCAATCCTTTGAAATGAGGTAAACATGTTAAACTTTGACTCCTGACTCGTCTTTTGACCAACAGCAAATTATGGTCCTTTGAGAGTAAAATTGACCACGAAGCAGAGTACGCTTTAGGGCGGGGCTTACTGTGATTGACAGGTCGCTGTCACGCCCAGAGGTGTGTAGGGCGTCACAACTTTACTGCAAATATGGAAACTTCAGTTGCAAAAAAAAAAAGTCGCCAAAAGTCTCGGCTTCATAACATCCACAAACCAACGGATGACATCACTCCCGATGACTCCGCCCACTTATATACGGTCTCTGCCCCCAAACCAAAAGTGAACTAAAGTACTTTTCACCATATTGTGTATTTTATTAGAGCGTCCAAATAAGTTAGCTGTCCCACTTTCTGGTGTTTCAGAGCTTTTTATTCTTCCTTTCAATTCAAGTTCATCCATCTGAATCCACTCATCCTCACTTCAAGGCAACATGCTGGGATTCTTCTCTTTGTTGTGAAATCCCTTTTTGTCTTTCCATCAGCACCTGCAGTGTGTGTGTGTGTGTGTGTGTGTGTGTGTGTGTGTGTGTGTGTGTGCGTGTGTGTGTGTGTGTGTGTGTGTGTGTGTGTGTGTGTGTGTGTGTGTGTGTGTGTGTGTGTGTGTGTGTGTTCCAGGAGAGGATCTAGGACACTGTGCTTTTCATCGTCTATCCTAAACACTCAGTTTCAGTTGTTGTCCCGACGTCTCTCTCTCGCCTCAGTTTAGATTGCCGAGGTCGTGACCTTTGTTTGGAGAGCTGATGGCTGGCCGGGTTATAGATTATCCTTCTTTAAAAGATGGGAGGGAATAGATGGAAGCAGATTTGGCCTCCGAGTCTCCGTGGAAGTCACGCTCACACGTAACCCAAACCGATCGGTATGCCGGCTCGCTCGGACGCACCGACGGGTATTGATCGTTTTGCTTGACGAGATGCGGGGCCGTCTGAGATGATCGGCTATCGGGTCGCCGGGAGACAGAGGACACCCGACGTCCAAACACACACACACACACACAGGTTACTAAGCACATGAAACCTCGGCCTGCTGCTGTAACGGAGAGACAACGAGCCATTATTCCCTCAGAACAGATTCCCAAAACCATCTGGATTAATGCTAATTAAGCCCCGCCCTTTTAACCTTATCGCTTTGTCAATTAATCTTGCAGGACCTCCTTCACCAATCAAGGGCCTCTCACGCCACGTTCAGGCACCTAATCCCTTGAAATAAATGTATTTCTGAGGGGGATATGAAGTACATTTTACCTGGAGACCTCATGCAGATGATAATAATAATAATAACTTTCTTAACTGTTTACATAGCACCTTTTTAAAACTGAGTTTACAAAGTGCTTCTCCGGGGAAGCAAAGCATAGAAACTGCCAAAGCCAAGACTGAACACACAACGCGGGAAGCAGAACGTCAATATAGACAAATATTAAGAAAACAAAAGGAGAAAAAAATGCCGTGCCATGAAGGCAATGCACACAAACAAAACCAACACAAACAACAACAAAGAGCAAAAGGAATAGAAAACAAATACATGAATGAAACAAAATGAGAAGAACAAAAGAACTGCACTGGTATTTGTGACTATATAGTCTGAGTGTTATAGACTGTAAAGTACAACATTATTCATATCTCTGTCACGTTTACTGTGAATTCCTTTAAATTAAGTTTTGAGTCATTGTTCTCTTTTGTTATCAATTGTTCTCTGTGCATCAGTCCTTGAGACGGGGAAGATGGCGTTCATGAAGGATGCACAGTTCAATCCATTCTTTGTGAATTCTCCCCTGAGCGTGAACATTTATCTTAGAGTTGAGGTCCAGCGATCATTTGGGTTTCATGACGATCCACAGGATGTTTCTTTCAGGTTTTGTTTGGATATGAAATCTGTCGCTCGTATCAACGATTATTTTTGTAGCACACTTTGTGTAAACGTGCACCAAGTAAACCTTCATTATTATTTATGTGAAGTGCCAAAAAACTGCAGTTCATGAAGATTACGTACGTATTTTTATCCAGTTTATACTCAAATCGCCAAATACTAAATATAAAAAATAAATGTTTCATATCTATACCTCTTCCCCAGGTGATCGTTTGGGGAAACTACGGACGGATGGACCGCAAATGCTTCATGGGCGTGGCTCGAATCCTATTGGAGGAGCTGGACCTCAGCTCGATGGTGATTGGCTGGTACAAGCTCTTCCCTACCTCCTCCATGGTGGACCCCACGATGGCGCCGCTCATCCGCCACTCCTCCCAGATGTCCCTGGAGAGCACCATCGGGCCCTGCTGCGAGCGATCCTAAGACCCGGGGAGGAAACGTCTCCGACGTCTCAACCGAATCCGAAGACACATTTGTTTTTTAAATATATATCTAGCCTGTAGCCCTGTGCTCGGGTCCGCCAGGGCGCTTTGACCCGTCCGACCACACGTGGGACCGAACCACTCCCCTGATTGGGAAACGACTTCACCGCCGAGTCGGTCATCGTGGCAGTCGCTGGAAATATACAGTTTATTCTTTTGATATCGTATCAGACGTGTTTTTCCCCGGGACTCACGGGAAGCACATTTTCTTTTTTGTTGTTGCAAACTGACCGCCCCTCAGACTCACAGGAAGAATGTTGCTCTCCTCAGATCTCTTTGATGAGGAAACCAAAAAAAATAAAACACTTAATGAGGAGGCTTCAAAGGAGGGCTCGGTCTGCCGACATCGATCGCGTCCTATTGGGACCGCAAGGCGCTCGACTCCTCTTCGGCTGCGAGCCTCCGATCTCATTCCCGTTCCCAGGACTTGCTCGTTGTCTTTCTGAGCGTTATCTGTCTCTCCACTGAGCCAGACAGGAGACATTGGAGACATCGGCCTTCCATTTCGCTGGAGCATGAATGGATCAGCAGGACTACAGAAGACTATTACGAAATGCTTATATATGTAGCTTTATAGCTATATATATAGCTTATTTGTTGTAACCAACCAAGACATCTTGGTTTCAAACCACTGACTTTTTGTTTTTGTTCTTTTGTGTCACACATTTGGCCGTTCAATGTTCAGTCCGTTTGGTACCACGCGTGAGCGAGTGGAGGCATGAATGAAAGCCCCTTACATCCTCTGGATCTCTACCTGATCTTTGGGATCCGGGAGCACTGCTGGGTTTCTTACCAGGCTGAAGTTAATTGCATTTACTTGAAGCGCCAGGTGTTAATTGGTCCCTGAGTGGATTTATGTGCTTTCAAAGAAGAACGAGCAGGTTCTGAGTTTCCCCGAAGACCCAAAAGCCAGCGTGATTTCACTCCAATCAATCGGCGACGTTCGCTGTTTTCACCGATTCATCTTTTTGTCACCTCTCGTAGAAAGCACTTTATTAGATGAGCGTTGTGTTTGGTTGGGAGGAAAACATGCAGCCTTGTGGGTTTTTGGAGAAAGTGATCCACGTAAGACCCCCGTCTCACCTGGCTGTAGCAAATTGCGTCCAAATAGAGATTCGTAGCTCGTAAAGTCAGCGAGGAACCATCAAATGCAGTTTGAAATCTGATTATCGGACTTCCAGGAGGGTAATTACGTTTTAGCCAGATGGGATGAAAGTATTTTTTTTTTTGCATGTCAATCAAAACCCGTCCTGGTGCATAACTCAATGCCACGTCGCAGACACAGATATCTGGTGTTCCCGCCAAACCTAATTGGATTGTATGCGCGCGATACATCGTATTAGATCACCATTAGAATGCAAAGCGGCTAACCGTGGATGCATGCGGCCATCAAATGCAGTGCGGTTGAACCTCATCAGGATACGACTGGCATTGAACAGCCGGGTGTGAACGGGGTCTGCAAGGTTTCAATGGTTCAATTCCGTTCAATGTAGTTGTAAATGCAGGAGGGGGCGGGTATTATGTACAAGAAAAGACTTTCATTGAGGATAGAAGCTCAGCCGACGGCGTCGGGCTGAGAACTCGCGGTTCATCCCAGTTTCATCGTAGTTCGCTACGCTCTTTAGCTATTGTCTAGGAGTAGATTTTTAAGATTCCTCCTCTCTTTAAAAAAGGAAAAAAGCTTTGGTTAACAATTGTCTAATAACAGTTTCTACTGTGCCAATTTCTACCAGCAAGTGTCTTCTCCTTCCTCGTCCTCGATTACCTTCCTGGTTTCTGCTCGATTAGGAGCAGAAAGGCTGAGCGGAGGAGCGTCCCTTCCATTCCAAATTACAGCCCTAATCCACAGGCCGCCGAGGCACCCGGTGATTAGCCGCGCTGCGACTCGGTGCGGAGCGAGGGAGAGAGGGAGGAAAAGGAAAAAGAGAGAGGAAGGAAGCATGAAATGTACTTTGCATCCTCCAAACAAAGGATCCTTCTGGACCGACGTCAGGTTTTACAGATTAACGACAACAACAAAGACAACAAAAATAGGATGAATTTAAAGGGAACACCATGTGCACACTGTAGGGACCTTTATAGTTTATTGAATAACAAAAGTACCGTAAAAGTCGGGTTACAGGCTGCTCCTACCTCCGGTCAGTGTCCCCGCTGTAGCAAGCTAGGAGCAGCGCTGCTGCTAGCTAGCGCTAGCGCTGCTGCTAGCTCCCCCATGCTGCTGCTACTGGCCGCTGCTGCTGCTACTGCCCGCGTCTCCTCTGCCCAAGTCGGGCGTCGAGCCGGGGCTGGTCCCGCTACCTTCGGTGGTTGTCAGGGAGCTAGCAGAGCGCTAGCGGAAGTTAGCGGAGAGCTAGCGGAAGTTAACGGGGAACTACCGGAGCGCTAGCATGAGCGCCAGCTGGCTACAGCGGGGGAGCTAACGAGGACACTGACCGAAGGTAGTAGCGGCTTTTAACCCGACTTTTACGGTATATGTATTTCATTTGGACACTTTATGATTCTTAATGTCTTTTTACGTGTAAATATTACGGTTGTTAGTGTCTTTTGGAGTGAGCCAAAGTTAATCTATAATAACTTAGTTGATTAACGTTAAATCTCTGAGGGAGGGAAGGGATATCCTCGCTAGTTACCGTAAGAGTGTAGCATTAGCTGGTAGCATCCGCATGACTGATTAAAACTTCTAATTAATTATCATCCTACTTGATAAGACTAAGCATGAGCTATACGCGATGGAGGAGGCGGAGAAATGAAATACAGTAAGTTGGGTTGAGACCCGGCTTTAATTGAGGAATAAATACATATGTAGCAAAGTTTACTGTTTATTTTCACAGACAATAACAAATACAAATAGTTTTTTTTTTTTTTTTTACTTTGAAGCAACGTTTCAGAAAACAATTTGTCTTATACTAATCAACTAATATTTTAATTAAACCACACACATTTGGAGTGATTTTACTCTTTAAAGAAACAAAAAAACTTTTGCAAAAGTGGCCTCTGTTTTCGCCAGTAGCAGTGTTGCAGGGATATTAATACTGTATTTATTTCCAAACAAAATCAGCTACATTCTGTAAAGCAATAAACAAAAAAGAACATCCAGGCATTGCAGTTGTTTTCAGTTGAACCTATACTTAGCCAGTGACTTCATCAATTATTATCTTTAAATCTTTATATTTAAGTTATCTTTTGGCATGTGTTTTGTATATGAAACCAGTACATGTTTAATGTCATAACGCTGTGCTTGTCCAAGAGAAAACGCAGGATTGTATGATTTAAAGGGGACATAACATGCTCCTTTTCAGGTATAAACTTGTTTTAATGTTAAAAAGTGTTCACTTTTTCTCATACAGTCCCTTTGAATACCCTTTAAAACACCTTGAAAAGAGCTCCAAGAATCTGAACGCAGCACATTCGTGGTTTGTTTTCATCCTTATTCCAGGAGGACTTTCATGTGGCCTCTAAATAATCTCTTTCAAACATTATAATTTCTGATTTGGAAAAATGTGTGATCATTTTTCACAACCTAAAAGGAATATCATGGATTTAAATCAATGACTGCCTGGTAGTTAGAACAAACGGGGACTGTTTTTAAAAACGAGATGATGTTATAGAAGTTGTATACATCAAATATATATGTATAAAATAATAATAATATATATATATAGTTATATTTAAAATCAATTGACTCCTACTGTGACCCAAGGAATGTGTTTCTGTCAGTGTTCGTTTGTGCCAAACTTTAAACATATATTGAGGGCTGATTTCCCAATTAAGGACCAATGAAAGAGGAAAGTTTACACTCAAATGTTCCATCAGCAACCCAAAAGCAGAGAACATTCTGCTCACAGGAAGAACTCTGCGGCTGAAACTAAAGCATTATTGCACGATAATGACCATACAGACCATGTTAAGAGATGTAAAGCTGCAGCGGTAACCGTCACCCAACCTGAGCAGATACTTAACAAAGCATTAAACAACGTGAACAAAGCGCTGATTGTTCATCGTCGCGTCCGGACGCTTACAAAAACGTTCCTGCAGCAGTGAGCGATGGCTTTTCTGCGATGGCTACAGCTGCAAAAAAAAAAAAATGCTTTTCTGTAATTGTTTGAGGAGCGAGACGAAATATCTGCCCACATTCCCAGCAGGCTTAGGAGTAATGAATGTTTGTCTGTTAAACAATGGATTGTGTAATTTTGCTCATCAAAAAGCTCCTCGTTCACCCGTCTGAGTCCGTTTGTGCGTCCCGTAACGTTGAAGGCAAACGTCGACATGTTTCGGCATGTTTTTTTCTGCATCCACTCGTGTTCTGATTGTGTCCGCCACACGGATGTTAAATATGTGCTACTATCAATTGTAATGTAAATAGAGGCCTTAAACACAGCGATATACATTTCGTCAGGGCTAAGGACTAAGAATTGTCACATAAAGTAATTTAAAACGACGCAAAAAAAGTGTCACCATTTCCACTCATCACTTCAAGTAATGTAAGTGTCATCCGCTGTGTGAGAAATGATAATCTTTCCGTTTGTTATTCATGAATTTCTGATATTTCAGCTGATATTTGTGTGTTCTCCCCACTCCTTGGCGTGGGCTTATTTCAACAAACAAAATCAAACAACTTATTTGCAGAGGCGGTCCTCTTAACATTACTTATTTTCTAAATTTTACAAACATTACAGTTGTTTCAGTATTGATGTTTGAATGAACTAAAGTATAATGACTAAAAACAAAAGAACATTCTGTGCATCTGCATCATCTTCCAAAATTGTCCAAAAGAGGTTATTTTCTGCCCTTTTTAGGTTGACATTCTGCAAAACCAGACCTTTTCCATCTGTACAACTCAATTTTACAGCACCGTAAGAGGCCATTGCCCAAGATATCCAATGACAGTTATGTTACATGCAGACTATTAAGCAGATCATGAGTTCAGCTAATGATCTTTTAGATGTGAAACATGGTTTAAATGACAGACAACCTTTTTCTTGATCCGGAGAAGATGTACAACCTTGAGTCACATTGACATTCCAGTCTTGTTTGACTCAGATTGTGGCTACAAAAGTATTTTATCTCACTTTAAATGCAGCTTTGAACGTGAACTTTTTCAGGACAACACAAGAATATGTTGAACATCAAAAACATATGAGTTGTGTTATAGATATACAAAACAAATATTAAACAGCCGTAACTGTAAGCATGTTACTAATTTCCTTTCAGACTACAATAGCTGGTCGGCTTCATGCCGGTGTCAGGAGAATTGGATACGTGCGTTCCAAGATGGCGTCGCCATTTTTCCAATGAAAATGGCTCTGTCGCTGAGAAAAGGCTTGCTTTGGGGTTTCCACAAGTTTGGGGTCCTAAAGCCGACCAAAACTTCCTAGCTAAGTACGTTTACACGTAACTAACTCATGTACCATAAAAGTCGGATTATACGCCGCTAGTACCTTCGGTGGTTGTCCCCGCTAGCTCCCCGCTGTAGCCAGCTAGCGCTGCTGCTAGCTCCCCGCTGCTGCTGCTACTGCCCGCGTCCCCGCTGCCCGAGTCTGGCATCGAGCCGGGGCTGGTCCCGCTACCTTTGGTGGTTGTCGGGGAGCTAGCGGGGAGCTAGCTAGCTACAGCGGGGAGCTAGCGGGGACAACCACCGAAGGTAGTAGCGGCTTATAACCCAACTTTTACGGTAGCTTTTTGAGACCGTTCAAATTCTGATAATACACAGAGTCCATAAACTTAAAGCTTGCAATCAAGTTTAGGGTTGAGGCTCTTTACATACTTGATTGGGTAACTATGTTCTTCAGGTCAATCTAAGTTATTTCTACATTTAGACTATTCAACATTGTTTCTAGTTCTCGATGGTATGAAAACAAGAGTAATTGGTTGTCCCGTTTCTCAATATTAGTCTTTTAGAGGTTCTTACTATCGGGCCGGTACCAGGATGATATTTTTGGGTTAATTTCACAGTGGTTTGAATCCCGTTGCGGCTCCATTGATGCACTTATAGTTTATCCTGCACCCTCCTGTTCTTACTGCAATACAAACCACAGTTCTGTGCGCATGCATGTGTCGTCACTGGTGCACTCTGAGCTAACCTGGATGCAAAATGGAACCTAATTGAAACCTCATGTTGTAGCCCTGATTATTGGCACCAATAACGTGCAGGAAAAGTAGATTTATTTTGCAGAAAATCAACCTAAGAAGTGATTCTGGGTAGAATTCCCTTTGAAGTTCATAAAAAGAAAAATTGTCCATATCTTTTTACTCTTAAGTTCTTGGGTTTTACTGATTTAAAAAAGAAAGAGAGCACTATTTGTGTCCTTTCTAAACAAATATCATATCATGTTCCCTCTGGGGGGACGAGGTGGAGGAGTGTTGAGGATGAAAGGGTCGATGCATCTCCTCTGCCGGTGGATCCCAAAAGCAATACATCTCCTCCGGTCTGCTTCCCAAACTGTTTTCCCTCAGAGGCCCTCTCATCCCAAACCTCATGCCATCTGCTCGATCCTCTCATTGAAAACGACCGCATTAACTCCAGTGAATTTATGTTAAGGTCGGGTGACCCCCAGTGTTCCCAGTTAAATTCCCTCTCACCTGTGAGTTCAAAGGAAGTCACACAAATTTAGCCTCCAAACCCTTAAATCTTCTAAAGAAGTCCTCCTTTTACTTCGCCCATACAAGGTGGTTTTTATCGACAGCATTCACAGCCTTAAATCCTCCTTTAACGGACCTTCTCGTGCTGTCAGGAACAAGCAAGGGGGGTTGACTTTTGGGAAGCAATGCTGATGGAAAATCAATCTTTCCGTCAGTGAAATCAATTCATCCAGAGAAGGTTCTCCAAGCGTACTGTATATTCTTTTGCTCAGCGACCCCGGGTAGCTTCATAAAGGAACTGACAACTCACTGATTCGATCGTACCGTAATTTGTTGGTTTGTTGAGTCAAGCCTAAGCTAATCTTAGCATAAATTCATTTTAGCATAAACTAATCTTAGCATAAACTAATTTTAACATCAGCTAATCTTAGCATCAGCTAATATTAGCATAAACTAATCTTAGCATCAGCTGTAGCGTCTTAGCATCAGCTGTAGCGTTCAAAGTAAATATTAGCATAAGCTAATTTTAGCATCAGCTAATATTATCATGAACTAATCTTATCATCAGCTAATATTATCATAAACTAATCTTAGCATCAACTAATTTTAGCATAAACTAATCTTAGCATCAGCTAATATTATCATAAGCTAATATTATCATAAACTAATTTTAGCATAAGCTAATATTATCATAAGATAATCATAGCATAAGATCATTTTAGCATGAACTAATTTTAGCATATGCTAATATTAGCATACAATAATTTTAGCATAAGCTAATATTAGCATAAGCTAATATTAGCATAAGCTAATATTAGCATGAGCTAATTTGAGCATAAGCTAATATTAGCATGAGCTAATCTTAGCGCGGTTAAGCAGCTAAGGCCCCTCTGCGACGCTCTCATTCGCTGCTGGTGCGTCTCGGCCTTGAGGACCTGAACGTTATCAGAAGAGAGACAACGACGCGTTGACTTTTAGTTTTTATTCACCGCACTGTCATTTTAAAACACGAGTATATTTGCAGATTCTTTGGCAAACTGTTATATTGTTGAGTAAATGCACAATTTGGTGTATTGTTATTCTATTCCAGCTGTCAATAAAATAGTTTATCTCCATTGCTGGATGCTTTGATTGTTTATGGTGTGTGTGTGTGTGTGTGTGTTTATTTTGTGTGTGTATTTTAAGGTGGTGAAGCCAGTCAGCGGAGTGAAGGTTGGCGTTGTACCTTAATAAGGAGGATATGTTGAATGTTTATGTTTCTGAACCAGAGATATGTTTTATTTTAACATACATATATATCAACGTTAAAGTCATAATGCCTGAGCTGTTTTTTAAGCTTTTTTTCTGTATATTTCCAGTGAGGTAACTTTGTGTCCATGCAGATGGTTCAAAGTCATAATAATTCAACTTCATGATGGCAGAAAGACACACACACACACACACACACACACACACACACACACACACACACACACACACACACACACACACACACACACACACACACACACACACAAGGGAGGAGGAGGTAAAAACACAACAGAAAGATGGAGGAGGAGAATGGGAGGTGGATTCATTCTGTTTGACAGTCAGCTTTAACTCCTCGTTCATTCCCCTCCAACGCTCTCTCCATTTCTCTCTCATAGTAGCTGCTCTTGTTTAATCTTTCTCCTTCACTCACTGTGTGTCCCTCTCTCTCTCCCTCTCTCTCTCTCTCCCTCTGTCTCTCTCTATCATCCCTCCCTCTCTCTCTCTCTCTCTCTCTGTCTCTCTCTCTCCCATCTCTATCCATCCCTCTCTCTCTCTCTCTCTCCCTCTCTCTCTCTCTCTCTCCCTCTCTCCCCCTCTCTCTCTCTCTCTCTCTCTCTCTCTCTCTCCCTCTCTCCCTCTCTCTCTCTCTCTCTCTCTCTCTCTCTCCCTCTCTCTCTCTCCCTCTCTCTCTCTCCCTCTCTCCCCTCTCTCTCTCTCTCTCTCTCTCTCTCTCTCTCTCTCCTCTCTCCCCCTCTCTCTCTCTCTCTTACTCTCCCTCCCTCTCTCTCTCTCTCTCTCTCCCTCCCTCCCTCTCTCTCTCTCTCTCTCTCTCTCTCTCTCTCTCTCTCTCTCTCTCTCTCTCTCTCTGTCTCCCTCCTCCCCCATCTCTATCCATCCCTCTCTCTCTCTGGCAGACGTCCAAACTCCCTGGCGACCAAACTGATCAGCTTATATTAAGGTCTCTCTCTCTCTCTCTCTCTCTCACACACACACACACACACGCGCGCACACACACACACAAATCAATTGCGTGACAGCACGGCAGGTCATACTAAGCAGACACACACACACACACACACACACACACACACACAGAGGCATGACTTGCATGCACATGCGCAGACTGACGGATAGAGAAGACACCACACACACACACACACACACACACACACACACACACACACACACACACACACACACACACACACACACACACACCAGCGTGACTTGCATGCATGAAGGCGGAGAGACAAAATCACACGCTAAAATAAAATTGGTTGAACCAGCGGGAGACCCTCAGATGCTGCGAAATGCAAATTGGGACATAAATCATTTTCTCCACGGGGGAAATTACAATTCCATTGAGCGACGTGTTCCAGCTCAGAGGAACACACACTCAGACACACACTCAGAGCAACACACACTCAGAGCAACACACACTCAGAGCAACACACACTCAGAGCAACACACACCCAGAGGAACACACACTCAGAGCAACACACACTCAGAGGAACACACACCCAGAGGAACACACACTCAGAGCAACACACACTCAGAGGAACACACACTCAGAGGAACACACACCCAGAGCAACACACACTCAGAGCAACACACACTCAGAGCAACACACACTCAGAGGAACACACACTCAGAGCAACACACACTCAGAGCAACACACACTCAGAGTAACACACACCCAGAGCAACACACACTCAGAGCAACACACACTCAGAGGAACACACACTCAGAGCAACACACACTCAGAGCAACACACACTCAGAGCAACACACACTCAGAGCAACACACACTCAGAGCAACACACACCCAGAGGAACACACACTCAGAGCAACACACACTCAGAGTAACACACACTCAGAGCAACACACACCCAGAGCAACACACACTCAGAGCAACACACACTCAGAGTAACACACACCCAGAGGAACACACACTCAGAGCAACACACACCCAGAGGAACACACACTCAGAGGAACACACACTCAGAGCAACACACACTCAGAGGAACACACACTCAGAGCAACACACACTCAGAGTAACACACACCCAGAGGAACACACACTCAGAGCAACACACACCCAGAGGAACACACACCCAGAGGAACACACACTCAGAGGAACACACACTCAGAGCAACACACACTCAGAGGAACACACACTCAGAGGAACACACCCAGAGCAACACACACTCAGAGCAACACACACTCAGAGCAACACACACTCAGAGCAACACACACTCAGAGGAACACACACTCAGAGCAACACACACTCAGAGCAACACACACCCAGAGGAACACACCGTGTGGAGAGTAGCGCTGCGACAGACCTCCACTAGCGCCCCCTGCTGCTCACTGGGTTCATGTTCAGGAAGGAGGAGAGAGAGTGAAACTTTGAGACGTTTTAAAACTCCAGAGTCTCTTCTGCCATCGTCCACCCAGAGCTACCTCTTCTTACTCACTTTATCCTCCTGTCCTCCTTTCCTCCTTTCCTCTTCTGCCTCCACTCTTTTTCCACTCCCTTCCTACTCCCTCTTTCTTGGTTCCTATTTTTATATTTCAGGATTGTTCTTTATGGGGAATGAACTACAACCAAACTAATTGTTTAACAAAAATACATTAAAAAGAAAAAAAATATATATAGTATTACATTGTTATGTAATATATACTTTATATATTTATAAATACTTTTTTAATAAAAAAACAATTAACAATAATAATAATAATAATAATAATAATAATAATAATAATAATGTAGTTTGGATGTATATCAGTCCGCATAACAAAATCCTGAAATATTAAAATAGGAACTAAGACTATATATATATATATATATATATATATATATATATATATATATGTATATATATATATATATATATATATATATATATATATGTATAAACCCAAATCTTTTTTTTGTACCAAGCTGTAAACATGATTATTTTAACATTGATGTCTATGAAGAATGACTCACGTTTGGAGCCTACCTCAAGTGGCCATATGAGGAACTGCACTTTCACGTTGGCTTCATTTCTCCACAGCAGCGCTTGTCTGTAATCAGAAGGTTATTTGTTCATTTTTAAAAGGGGGGTGTGTCCTCTCCATGTTGACCTCGCCATCCCATAATAACAGAGAGCGTGCAGAGGCAGAGTGGTTATTTAGTTAGTCTAGTCTTTCTCTTTCTTTGTTTTCTTCCAGAATATATATATATATATATATATATATATATATATATATATATATATATATATATTCTGGAAGAATTTCATATGCATAAAGTTGACCAGCCGTGTCCCGTGGAAGTTGAATGGGAGTTGGTGTTGGGACTTTGCTCTTTTCCATAAAACAGGTTGTTAAAGCAGTTTAATAACAGAACCGTGCGTAACACCTCGTCAAAACAATGGCCGTATAATTAAAATAGGAGGTAAGCGTCTTAAAAAAGGGAATAACGGAGGAGTGAGTAATACAAAAATATAATTTAAATCAAAACTTAAAGCTATTTAGTGCACGATACTGTCGTTATAAATCAGTCACTTTATATTGCAGGTGTGATTGGAGCGTCCCAACACTCACCGCTCCTCCTCCACCTCCACCGCCTCCTCCAGCGGCCTCCTGGCTGCAGAGTCCCTCGGTGGCGGCGGTGAAAGAAAACATGAGAATAAAAGATCTCTCTGGTTTGCTGACGGCGTGTGGATGCCAGCTGCAGAGTCCAGCAGGCTTAAGACCGTCTCGCTGCAGTATCAGCAGGCGCTTACGGGCTCTGGCGTGAACTTCTGGAGACTTCCCCCGAAGGATTTCAAGCCGAGTCTGCAGCCCAGTAGACTGTTCAGAGAGAACGGCCCACAATGCATTGCAGCGGTGTCATCATACGAATGAGGACACGGGGGAAGCATCCAAGAAACGTAAGCACATCAAGCCCACAGATAGAAATATAAAGTTTAAAACACAGCTGTGTTTGTATTCCATTTACTGCATGGGGTTCAGGTGAATCTTTATTCAGGACATGCTAAAGCTAACCTGTTTCACTTCTATTTCTCTGACTTTACAGTTTCCTCTATGTGTAAAATGCGCCACTCTGCTGACTTGTGATTGGTCAGATGTTGCAAACACTGGCGCTACTAGTTTGGTTTTCCTTGTGGAGCCTAAAAAACATTAAAAATGAAGTTGTACCGAAGTGAAAAAAAAGGTCTTTATAATAATGAATACTTTACTACATGTTTGTACTTTATATTTAATCAAAATGTCCGGTTTCAACCAGATCAAAAATGTAATTTGAGAAAAACTAATAAATGTACTAAATGTATACTGTAATTTTCAAAGTATAATATTTTTTCAGTGTGGTTCTCAGTTGAAAGAAAGATGTAATACACAGCGCTGTGCCATCAGTGTCTGATTTAATACAGAATATATACAATTCAGTTTATGACCTTACACTTAAATTGTATGTAATATGTAACTATTTTTAAAGGATTTTTGAATGGATGTTAATTTTATATTATTTATTTTTTACAAATCTTTGTTATTGATGCGAGGAAAAAGACACTGAAGTTGAAAATCTGGTCTGGCTGCTTTGTCCTGGCATCCGGGTCTAATAATTATAAAAGATACTTAACTTCACTCAATCAAACGCACAGATACTCTTAACATATAGAGCTATGTTATATATTACATTCAAATATAGCAAATATAGTTACGATAAGAAAATATAAAACATAAATAGAATTATTTACACATATATGAAGTTATTATCTATGTTCCCAAGGGTTTGCTTTATATTATATATTTTTTAATTATTAAAATAGGCCTTGTGGTTGAGGAGATAATCTGAATTTAGTACGGGTATATTAACCATTCGGATCTTCAAAAAACAGGGCTTAAGGGTAAAAAAATAAAAATATATCAGCATTTAAATCTGGGTCTTTATTGACTTCCATGTATGCATGTGAACACTCTGACTCACTTTCACAGTCTCAATACTCAGCAGGTGTTCTAACCACTCGCGTATATTTACATTTGTCTCCACGTCCTCGTGGATAAATTGTTCTTCTGTAAGAAGACTCAGGCTTTCACTTTGAAAGAAAGACAATGTTCTAAATGTTAAACATTTCTAAGTTTCATTTAATTAACACAATTCCAAACAGTAAGTCTCCTAAATGTTAAAATGAGGTAAAAACACATTTATACAATCATTTTGTGTCAAAACTGTGACACGTTAACTCGAGAGGCAGCACTATTTCAGACGGATTTTAGAAGCATTTATTTATGTTGACATTTTCTGTGACAATAGCCATGTGGTGTTTTTTTTTTACATTTTTAGGGATCATTGTGGGGGCGTGGCTTTGGAGGAAGGCTTCAGAGACGCCCACTTAGCGACTTTCCGGCTAGATTTAGCGACGTTTGAGTTAGTGTTGAGCTAATGCTACTAGCTAGTGTTGAGCTAACGCTACTAGCTACTTTCATTGGTCAACAGTTGGCAACACTGGGCAGATTTTTAAGGTTTCTCCAACTAAACTCAAGCTTCTTGTTATTAAAGGATTTCTGTTTTGTAAATCAGGAGCAAAAACAGCATGTCAACCATGTTTGGGGTAGAGGACAGTTCATAGATTATGAGTGTGGTCCAGAATTTTTTTTTCATTTACATCCACCTGGTTTTCTAAAATTACTCCAGAAAATGGTGATTTGTTTTCTCAAATTTGGTGAACGTTAAAAACTTTAAAATCCCGTACAACATGTACATATAAAAGTTTGAAATGGTAACTGAGCTTTTATTTATTATCCCAATTTGAACCCTCTGTTTCTGCCATAAAGTGAAGTTTAGCATAATTGTAATGTATTTAAGCTTTGCCTGCACGGTTGGTCAAAATAGGACAAAGCTAAACTTCACTGTCTAATTCTGGTTTTGACTTTTTGTCCTGTTTCTTGTCCTCATGCCAATAAGTCTGTTTGACACAGCAAAAAGTCCTACGTGTTCTGTGAAAAGGCTAACTTTATGCTTGCCTTGTTTACTTATTTTCAACACAATTATCCTAAGAGGACAAAACAGAGACTTTGTCACGTGAATTATTCAATGAAATCCAAGTTTCTTCAGCCTCAGTCTGCAGTAAAGCTGTCCAGCATGACTTGCATTCTGCTGGAGGCTTGAGGCTTCCAGCATGTAGTAGCATAGTTAGCAAGGCGAGCATAGTTAGCATGCTAAAGATAGCTTCCCTTCACCGGATGATCTGTCAGGTATACTGCTGGAGGCTTGAGGCTTCCAGCATGTAGTAGCATAGTTAGCAAGGCGAGCATAGTTAGCATGCTAAAGATAGCTTCCCTTCACCGGATGATCTGTCAGGTATAATACATCTGGCATTAGAAAAAGCTAATTTTTCGTGCCGTACTTGTATTTTGGGTTTCTACTAGAACATGTTTACATGCTTTAATTTGCCAAAACCACATTATTTTTTCTCGTACCGTGTTGTCTGAATATACTTGTATTTACTTTCCATCTGAAACGCTCCATGTTAGTGCCTGTCTCTTTAAGACCATATCTGTTTCTTCCAAATATTCCTCCATTGTTCTTGTGCACACGATGTAGCATCATCTGTCTCGACCAGCTGACGGGTGTCCTCAGTGTCCTCAGTCCATCAATGAGATGATGACGTCATCGTCCTGTCCCTTCCACAGCATCTCCCCCTCAAAGTCCAGCATCTTGTGCTTGCGGCAGCGCAGCGCGATGCCCACCACCTTATCCGAGATCTTCACGTAGCGGTCGAAGAGGCGGCCGAAGGAGATGACGGTCCTCCCCTGCTTGTCCTTGAGGCCCAGGTCCCTGATGATCCACACCATCTCCTCCATCTCCCGGTGGACGTGCCTCTGGGCCCGGTCGCCCCTCTCCGCCGTCTTGGAGCCGTCCTTGGGCCGGCCGTAGCCGTCGTCGCCCTTGCGGAGGCGCTGGGCCATGGCGAACTCGTGGTCGAACTCCTCGCTGAAGGGGTTGAGCCTCTGGCCCGCCATGTGCTGCTCGGACCACTGCTGCCAGCGCCGCTTCACGTCGCTCCCGGTGGCGATCTTCACCTGGAGGGAAACGACGGAGAACATCAGAGTTTAGAGATTAGCATTTTCAAACGAACCGCTCGTGTAAATGAGGTTCTTCATCGATGATTTAAAAAATCGACCATAACTTCACTTAAAAACAATATATATATATATATATATATATATATATATATATATATATATATATATATATATATACATATAAAGGTATCACTCATCTTCTTGGGCTCTCTGTAGTCCCAGAAAAAGGTTTTCCATTGAACGGTGTTGAGGAGAGTAAAGGATGCGCAAATTATTTGATCCAGAAATGATTTGTTTAGCAGTACTTTTATGAAAAACAACCGTGTATTTTATTATTTACACAGTGACTTATTTATTTCAAAGAGCCCTCAAATGGATACAAAACAGTGTGTGATGCTGCGCAGAACGTTTCTGAGAGTTTTATGGACATTTCGTAACCTTTGATCAACCCCTTCAATTCGTCCTTCGTCAAAGTGCTTTCGTTTTGTGGCGCTCCGCTCTCCCTCAGGACATTTGATGAATATGTTTGGGACGATGGAGAGCCGAGGGAGGTGAGAACAATATACAATTTGTGTTGTTTTCAGGTGACCTATAACTTTAACAGGATAGTAACCCTGACGACGTCATCGTGAGGTCATCTCGGCTTGGGCTTGGTATGACAAATCTCTGTCTGCATTCTGGAAAAGAAGGCCAAAGCGAGGCAGGAACATCGAAGGAGTTGCATTTCGGAGCTTTGGAGACCCATACTAGGACCTTTGTGATATAATTCTTCTGCTGACTTTACACTAATGTGTGTATTGTCAAATTTGATTTGGACTACATTTCCCATAACTCCTGCTGTTTCCAGTCGTTCAGAGCCACAACAACTTCTGCAGCGACCCCACCCCGTTGCCTATATATTAAGGTTGATTAATGACCCTCAGTCTTTAAATACACTCCCCTCTAGTCGCTGTAATTGATCCCCATCTTGTCCGTTTGGAAAGCACCTCACACACGAATGGAAACACTGTATGTCCGCTCAGATAAACCGGCATCATATTTTACAACCTTGAGCATCAAGAGAAAGCAGCTTTTTACGAAGACGTCGTCTCGACGTCACTCCTCTGCATCACAATGACGACGCCCACTTCTAATACACCGGAGGTATAAATACTCTTTGGTATTTGCTCCATGACGAGTGAAGACGTGTCAAGGAGAAGTTGAAGTTAAACTATGTATTTATTATTATTCAAATTTTAAATAATACACTGTTACTTTTGTAAAATTTTGAATAAATAACTTGTAATGGAGTATTTTACATTATGATATTTTCATCTAAACACCAAAGTCCCGCCCCTTCTGATGGACCACCATGGGACCTCATTGTGTTGACCTTTAACCCACTTTATGCTCATTAATAACTGTTTTGGTCGAGTCTCAGATATTGTTGGTGGAGACTAAACTAGAGCGATTGTTGATATGTTGCTTATCACCAACATATCACAAAGTGCCAATAAATGTACATTCCATGGACCTGTAGCCAACTCATCCACATATAGATTTAAAAAAAACATACATTAAATCAAATCTCCTTCCAGGTTTCTCATTCTTCAGCCTCTCGTAGAACTACCTCTCTTCTCCGAGGACGTTCACCTCCCTTAAAGGTCAGCTTGGAGAACACGTTGCAGAGCACGACTAGATTTATTGACATGTATTCCATTGCGCCGCGGCCCAGCTTGTGGTTTTACGAGTTGGCCTCGCTCTCCGGTGACCCCGATCCCCCCCCCCCCGCCACCCGCCAACCCCAACCAGCTCCTTTGGCTTTTTATAGGAGACGTTCTTGTATGGGAGTTGTGCAACTGTTGCGCTTCAGGTGACATCAAAGGGAGCTCTGCTTAAACTTGTTTATACGCGCTGTGTGACATTCATGCTCTTAATGTGTTGTCCTCCACTGTGTGTTTGGATTCAAGAGGAACATTTTGTTGTCGTTGCAGAGAAAGCTGTCATCTGCTAGACGCCGCTCACCAACATCACTGCAATGTGCAAACTACTATCTCACCACTTGAATCACAAAATAAGAAGTCCGGATGCTCTTTTTTTCTGCCATCACTGTTTTCTTCCCTTTACCAAAACACATTTCCATTGTGAAGGGCATTCCTTAAAAGAGGTTCAGTCGGTAAAGCTAGGGGTGGGTAACATTTTAGTTATATCCTTGAAGTGAAGGACTGTCAGCGATGACGACTTGGCAACTTTCTCTAAAGATTTTTGCAACTTTTAGAGCATCCGTCCTTCAATGGAAAAATAATTGGCAACACTAAAAATTGTCTCTCCAGCGTTACCTCCCCATCTACAAGAGCCACGAGCTACATGTGTCATACTTCTAGAGGGATTTCTCTGTTTTTTGGGGGAGATTTTCCTGATCCGATGTGAGGTCCCCGGGACAGGGTGTAAAGCCCTCCGAGGCAAATTTGTGATTTTGGGTTTTACAAAGTAAACTGAATTGAACTCTCAAACTATTTAAAAGCCCCTTCAGTACCCTTTTGTTTTTCAATACGAAAAACCATAACTTGTTGATTGTCTACAACATAATGGACATTTCAACATTTCAAATGAAAGTCACATAGCCAGCTATGATGATTATCATTTGATTTAACTACGTTCCCAATGCCATCCATCTGGTTCATAGTTTCATATTAAGTTCAATTTAAAGCAGCAGCAGAACAAGCTGAACACTAAACCATTGACGCATCATCGCATGAAGCTGCGTTAGCCAACACTATTATATGAACTAAGCAGCCATGGAACTATACGATCGTCCGTTTGGAGTTGTGTTATATTTGTCCAACATTCACTCTCCATTTAGCTCTTGCTTTGTTTTTAGTGACATCATTTTCCACTTTGATAACCAGTTGCTAATTTGGTACTGGGAAGGCCCATTTGGTTTATTTTAAGGTGTTTTGCTGAATACCGCTGTCTCCTGTTGCTGGTAGTTGTGTTGACAGTATATTTGCTGTCAAATCCAAACAATGAGATAAAAGAAGCTAAAAAGGTCCGTAAAGCCGAGACGTTATAAGTGACCCCTTCTGAAGACAGTTATTTGAGGCATTGTTAATATAAATATGAGTTAAATTCATCGACCATATATAAGAAGTGGACGTAGTCATCGTGATGCCACTTGTTGGTTTGTGGACGGCTGTTTTGAATTTCGCCATCGCCATCTTGTTTTTTCCGCAACCAATGAACGGAAGCTACCTTATTTGGAAAGCGGAGGACACTTCCGCATTGGTTTAAATTCATACTATGGTGGTAGTTTGACATCCACGTGTTTCTTAATCCTCGTGGTGAACCGCTCTACCTTGGGCCTGTTGGTCTGTTTGGATGTCTTGATGTCTCCCCGCTCAGTCTTTGGCTCGCCGTCGGCCTCCTCTCCCAGCCCGCTGTCCTCGTTGTCGACGCTGCCGCTCCTCGACCCCATCTTCTTCTCCTGGAGCAGAAGCTTCCGGTCTTGGACGACTCCTCCTCCCGCGCTCTGCAGCGCCCTCATCTGGCGCCGCCGCGTCGGCGACTCGTTGCCCGAGAAGGACTTGCCCTCCGCGGGACCCGACTCCATCTTGCCTCGGATGGCGTTGATCACGTCGCTGCCGCCGCACTCGCTGAGTTTCGGCTGCACGGTCTTGCTCACCGATCCCGTCCGGATCTTGCTCCCGCCGCCGCCGGCGTCATCGGCGGCGTCCACCGCGATCACGCGCGGGGCGACGGTGAGTTTGACCTCGTGGTTGCGCTCTTTCTCGTCGGCCTCCTCGATAGACGTCGGCATCCAGCCGCTCGGGATGGAGTCCTGCTTATCGGAGTGTTCGGTGGCCCAACCCTGCCAGCTCTTGGCCAAGTTGGCCACCATGACGGCGCATTTAATCTTCCGCGCCGCCCGTTTGAACGTCTGAGGCTCCTGTGGGGAAACCGTGGTGGTCCCACCGCTACTCATGGTGACAGGGTACCAGAAGGAATTGGTATTAGGTGGGGAAAAGTCCGGTTTCTAGTCCTGAAAAATCTTTGAATCTCCCAAAAATGCTCTAGTTTTTTCCAAACTCAAAATAAACCTTCCAGGTTCGCCTCGGCCTTTATGTCCGTTGTGGATCTTGCCTGAAAAAAAAACAACATCCGCAGCCTTCCAAGACCGTCAGTCGGTCAGTGTGTGGGCTGCCGGTGTGAAGAGTGCGAGGTCTTTGGTTCTAATCCCCCGCTGAAGCCCCTCTGTCTGCACACCGACCTTTAAATAGGGACGGGGTCGCGAAGGAAGCGATGTCGCACGGCGTCCACGTGAGACGGGAGACCGGGGTCCAGTGTCAACATTCCTGTTGCTGACACACACACACACACACACACACACACACACACACACACACACACACACACACAGTGACTGGGGAGTGGAATTTCTCCCAGAGGGATCCAGGGAACAGGTGCCCAATGTTTTTAGCGACTCAGAGGTTCCTGTCCTCACACACACAAATACACTGAAACATAAACGGGCCTTCGCTCTGAGTCGTGTGTGTGTGTGTGTGTGTGTGTGTGTGTGTGTGTGTGTGTGTGTGTGTGTGTGTGTGTGTGTGTGTGTGTGTGTGTGTTCATTGTGTATAAATAGGGATACTTTCATTCAAATGCACAACTTTTCTTTATCGCTTGCTTTGGTCACTTTGTGACTGTGTGAGTGTGAAATCCTAACTGTTTGGTGACACAGAGTCTGGAGTGTGTGTCCGTCTGCATGTGTGTGTGTGTGTGTGTGTGTGTGTGTGTGTGTGTGTGTGTGTGTGTGTGTGTGTGTGAGTGTGAGTGAGTAACTGGGACTATTCCAGTCAAAATAATTTTCATTCCACCGATGAATTATTTCATTACGTGCTTATTAAATATACCTGTTTAATACATTGTATTATCAATTATGTCATAATAAGCGTCCTGCACTTTGTCCTGATTGCAGTTTGAAGGTTCCTCACTTAGAACCTTTACTAAAAAACGACCTAGAGCTCAAAATAAAAGGATTTTAGTCTCCTCTAACGCTACATGCCCCATGACTCACAGGAGGAAAACCGTCACCAGCGCGTCATGTCACGACTTTGACAAAATATGTTTTTATGTTTGTTCGTGGCGCATATTCTGTCTTGGATTTTTCTTTCTTGCAATTCAGATTTTTCCTTTCTGTTTCACATGGAATTTTTGTTCTTCTTTCGACTGTTACTGTCATATTCCCGTAACGTATTAAATGACCCGTATGCAACACTGACTCCTCCAAAATGTGCTTTTGTGAGAAAGGTGTTTCCTCACGGATTGAAAACAAGAGTTGTACGTTGAAACAAATCCAAACACAAACAAAAAAGCGCTACAAACTACTTTGTTAGATTTCGGGAACAAAAGTGATTGGTTATGTTTATAAATATAAAAATCATGGGGCTTAACCTCTTGCCCCCCAGAGCCCCCATTCGTAAAGCTGAGGCGTAAAGCTCTGACGAAGACGTGTGACCTCCCACCTTCACAGAAGCCTGCAGAGACGAAAACGCAACGAGGAATAGGGGAGAAAAAAACAGTCGATTTTTCAGGTACTAATATCCAGTGTTGGGGGTAACGAGTTACAAAGTAACGGATTACAGTAACGATATTACTATTATAGGTAACGAAGTAAAGTAACGCATTACACTCAAAATATTGGTAACTACACTACTTTACTAGACCTCAGGAACGCGCTTCCTGCGTTACCCGAGCCATTTTTACCAGTCTGAAAAGTTCTCTTTTAGTGGCGCGCGAGTCACACGACACTTCCTGCATGAACAATCTACCGTAAACGTCGGGTTACGAGCCGCTCCTACGGCCGATCAGTGTCCCCGCTGTAGCAAGCTAGTAGCAGCTGCTAGCTAGCGCTGCTGCTACTACCGGCCGCTGCTGCTGCTGCTGCCCGCGTCCCCTCTGCCCAAGTCGGGTGTCGAGCCTGGTCCCGCTACCTTCGGTGGTTTTCGGGGAGCTAGCGGAAGTTAGCGGGGAAGTGACGGAGCGCTAGCAGGAGCCCCAGCTAGCTACAGCGGGGAGCTAACGGGGACTCATACATAGCCTCTTGTATCCTGTTGTTTGTGGATTTTAAAGTGAGGCATATTTCTTTGGTCAGACAGTGTTAATGTTTGTTCAAGTTAATGGCTGAGTTTATGCCATTTTCTTTTACATGTTTACAATTACAATACACTATGTGGAAAGGCTAAGAGATGCCCTTTATTGAAAATTGAAAATAAAGTGATGAAAGGGCCATGATGTTTGTCCATGTATCTTTGCAGTTAATTTGGACATTTGCTTAAAAAAATGGAAAGTAAAGTAACTAGTAGTGAAGTTACTTTCCAAATGCAGTAACTAGTAAAGTAATCTGGTTACAATTTTCAGAAGTAACTAGTAACTTGTAACTAGTTACTTTTTCTGAGTAACTACCCCAACACTGCTAATATCCAGAGATGAATGAATATGTTTAGAATATGTTTAGACTCATACAAGCTCTTAGGGTTACAAAGAGGTGTCGTTTATTGAAATCCGACTTTGTAAAGTGTACTTATGAACGCTTTTGTAAAACGTTACGGCCGCCACCGAAAATGACGGCGGGGTTACGGGGTTTATGTAATTACATAAACTTAACGGTAAGTTTAATTTTTTCTGTTCCGATAGAACTCTTCCCACAAGGCTTTGCTGTATTTCAGCAATTTAAATGACGTTAATCAACGTTGTGGTTCCAGAGATCCTTTAAGAAACGTCACTTGACTTTTTCTTTTTCGGCTGATAATAGGCGCCGTGAGGGTCGGGGGTGTAAAAGGTTCAAATTACCTCCATATTGAATCAAATCAAAACATAAACGCAGCACCACCCTGCCCGCCTCCATACCAAGATTTCTGCAGGATTATTACACGCCTTTCCACGGCATCGAGTTGTAAATCACGTGAAACACATACATGTGGAATGCATCACATGTAGGAGATGCTTCTTTATCTCAAATGATCTCAAATTGGTGCCAAACTCTAAATTAATAGTCAGTGTCAGATGTTTAAATCTGATCAACTGACTGCTCATTAGTGACGGTCACTGTGATCACCACAGGGATTATATATATATATATATATATATATATCGAATGACTTGCGAGCATGAGATTCCTTGTGTGATTAAATGATTAATTGGCATTATACAGTTGTCATTGTTCATTATACGTAATTCAAAAAGACATTTGAACTGATGAATTATCTTTTATTGATGCCTTAATCCTTTTGTTATTGCTGCTGTCACTCTTCTGCACATGTGCTTTAAACAAAGTGAGCGGTAACACCTCCATCCGTCTCTGAAGAGCGACCACGCAGCGCTCTCCTTGTGTTCAGTGTCGACCTTCACGTCCATTGGATCCTTGTGGCGTCGCCCTCACGCACACAACACAACGTGGATGTTTGTGATGAACCAAAGCGTAACGATTGAAATGAGGAGGACAGAGAGCGAATAATCAAATCACACGAAGCCCAACGAGCCGTCCGAGTGTCCACGGACCAAAATAACCAGCCGGTCGGGGCCAAGTGGTTCATCGGCTCAGGTTTCTGGCATAAATATATATGTATATATATATATATATATACGCTCCAGCAGGCTCGCTCACTATTAGACGTGGCCCCTGAAGGCCCCTGAAGGCCCCTGAAGGCTACGAGGAGAACAAGTGTGTGTTCATACGTGACTCAATGAGAGTGAAACGTTGCTTCATATACGGTCTGAGCTCCGTGAGTCACGGCTGGATAATAATGTTGACAAAATAACTCTTTGCATTTTTTATTAAGAATGATGATATCAAACATATAAATAGATGAAGACGATACAAGAGAACACAACTTCTTCAACTGTCTTCACCAATAATATAAACAAAGGATTCCCATGCAAACATATGTATTTAAATACCTTTATTCAAATGTGCAGACTAAGAGTACAAAGTAAATGTCGGTGTGACGTAGTAAAATAAAGCGACAGACGGTGTAGAGCGGGGTTGACACTTCAATCCACGTGAGAAATATACTGATTCTAACACGAAGGATCATCAGGTAGTTTTGTTTTTAGGCGCTCGAGACACCAAATGTCCTTAATAGTGCGATTAATTCATTTACCATTCAATACCGTTTCCAAGAAGTTTAATTGTCTGAACTTTTTTTTCTTACATTCATAATCAGTAACGGCATTACACTGGGTGTCATGCACAGGGAAGTGACACGAACACATGAAATAAGTGACCGGCTCTCACAGCCAGGCCTCCATCTGGTCGGACTCACGATGATAAGCTGTTGGTTTACAGGAAGGAGAAACGAGACCCACAATGCATGGCAACAACAACAAGAAAACACTACTTTTTAATTAATTAATTAATGACAAAGTGTTGAACAGAGAAGATTAAAATCCCTCTGCAATCTCTCTCTGCAGACATTTGGAATTTCTTTGTTTGAGCGTTTTGTCAAATTCCTTTAAAAGTGATTCTGCAACTGAACCAGAGCAGCGCCTTGAAGGAGAACCTCAGATGGAGAACCTCTGATGGAGAACATCTGATGGAGAACCTCTGATGGAGAACCTCTGAAGGAGAACCTCTGAAGGAGAACCTCTGATGGAGAACCTCTGAAGGAGAACATCTGAAGGAGAACCTCTGATGGAGAACCTCTGAAGGAGAACCTCTGAAGGAGAACCTCTGATGGAGAACCTCTGAAGGAGAACATCTGAAGGAGAACCTCTGATGGAGAACCTCTGAAGGAGAACCTCTGAAGGAGAACCTCTGATGGAGAACCTCTGATGGAGAACATCTGAAGGAGAACCTCTGATGGAGAACCTCTGAAGGAGAACATCTGAAGGAGAACATCTGAAGGAGAACCTCTGATGGAGAACCTCTGAAGGAGAACATCTGAAGAAGAACATCTGAAGGAGAACCTCTGAAGGAGAACATCTGAAGGAGAATCTCTGATGGAGAACCTCTGAAGGAGAACCTCTGAAGGAGAACCTCTGATGGAGAACCTCTGAAGGAGAACATCTGAAGGAGAACATCTGAAGGAGAACCTCTGATGGAGAACCTCTGATGGAGAACATCTGAAGGAGAACATCTGAAGGAGAACATCTGAAGGAGAACCTCTAAAGGAGAACATCTGAAGGAGAACCTCTGATGGAGAACCTCTGAAGGAGAACATCTGAAGGAGAACATCTGAAGGAGAACCTCTGAAGGAGAACCTCTGATGGAGAACATCTGAAGGAGAACCTCTGAAGGAGAACTGTCCTCAGGTATCCCCAAATGTTACGTAACATCGAAACCCAGGACTCTGCAGTCACATAGGTCCAACTCCAGGTATGTAAGAAGTGGGCGGAGTCATCGAGGTTTCTATACAACCAGAAGAGTCACCCCCTGGTGGTCAGGAGAGAGAATGCAGCTTTAACACATGAAGCATAGACTTCTATACAACCAGAGGAGTCACCCCCTGGTGGTCAGGAGAGAGAATGCAGCTTTAACACATGAAGGATATACTTCTATACAACCAGAGGAGTCACCCCCTGGTGGTCAGTAGAGAGAATGCAGCTTTAACACATGAAGCATAGACTTCTATACAACCAGAGGAGTCACCCCCTGGTGGTCAGGAGAGAGAATGCAGCTTTAACACATGAAGGATATACTTCTATACAACCAGAGGAGTCACCCCCTGGTGGTCAGTAGAGAGAATGCAGCTTTAACACATGAGGGCCGAGAGAGAGAGAGAGAGAGAGAGAGAGAGAGAGAGAGAGAGAGAGAGAGAGAGAGAGCGCTTGTTAGCGTGCGCCTCCTTTGTGTGTGTGAATCTCTTTCAGGTGTGTATCAACAGAAAGAACCTAATAGGATCAATCAACTTCAATCTCGTGTGCCGTCAATACACCAACGTGTCCCCGCTCTGCAGCGTGTGTGTGTGTGTGTGTGTGTGTGTGTGTGTGTGTGTGTGTGTGTGTGTGTGTGTGTGTGTGTGTGTGTGTGTGTGTGTGTGTGTGTGTTAAACCCAGCAGCTTGTCGAGGCTAAGTAAAGCGGATTATAGCGGTTTACCTTCTCGCCACTGACGGACAACAGTTTGACACATTTATTCACGTTCTTTCATTTCTTGTATTATATTTCAGCACAACCTGCTATAGTATCTCATAACTCTCCATCTTTCTATTTATTTCCCTTCCGTTGTGTTCTCCCCCCATGACTTCCTTCTTTTACACTAAATTACATTTTTCCTGCAACAATAAATCTCTGCATAACAGATTTATGTATTTGTGTGTTATTATTTCTGCAGCTCGCCCTCCGGTGGACCTCCGTGATGGAGCGGATGAATTTATAATGCATGAAAAACGTCCCGCCTGCAAGGACGAGTTTCCATCTCCAGCAATCTTTCACGACATTTCTCTGTTTCGTCTGTGAGTCTATTGTGGTGATATTACAGTCTTTCTGTTTTATATATTAGATTATTATTGTGGATTATATTAGGTTTATTTACTTTGACTGAATAAATCACATACTACTACTATTGCATTGTCACATCATAGCCTGAAGCAATAGTTTATACCTTTTGAATTTAATAAAAGCTCAATTTAAATATGGAGGGATGACACAAAATGTCAACATCTTTATCTGAGTATAATTCAACCTTGGTTTCTTCACAATGCTTTTCAATAATTAACTTGTTTCGGGTTCCTACAAAGGCAATAAAGGATCCATGAATATGAGATATGAGTTTACAGATAAGTGCAGTCCCTCCTCGTGGGTTTAAGGCGAATCTCTGAGTTTCACTCGTTGCCTTTTAGATGTTTCACAGTTGAATTTGTTTGTGCGCCCTCTGGCGTTTCGGAGAATAATGCATCCGCCTCCGTCCAAACTTCACAACATGGAAGCACAAAAACCACAAAAACCCTAAAAGTCAACGTTGACTTATTGTGTCGAGTTATTAGTCACGTGATTCGTTTTATGTTTTGTAGAAAAATAAGCTTCATGATCTACTAACATGGGACCAGGGTGTGCATCCTATCTCTCTGCAGCAGTTACTGCTGGCTTCTTTGAATAATTAGGCAATCCCCAAGAGGCGCACACACACACACACACACACACACACACACACACACACACACACACACACACACACACACACACACACACACAAAGCCTTTGAAGGTGCTGGGTAGTAATTATCCGAGTGAAAGAAAAGAGTCTGCAGCCTCGCTGATGTTAAGCATATTTACCATGTTCTCCATCTTAGTTTAGCATGTTAGCATTAGCTCGTTAGTACTAATTGCACACAAAAAAAGTCCTGCTGAGGCTGATGGGAATGTTGTTAGTTTTGCAGGTATTTTGGCGCTGAATCAAAGTAAAGGAGGGAATATCAGAGAATAACCAAAGTCATTATAGGTGCAACCATTTTTTATTACTAAAACCACAAAGAAATAAAGGATAAAACGTTCACATTCTACCAACTGCACACACACACACACACACACACACACACACACGATAGGACAGCGACGCTCCGTGTAGTCACATAATTCAGTTTGTGAAGTGTAATTCGCAGCAGAACGCCAACATTCATTTCTCTCTCTCGCTTCCTCTCCTCCGTCATCACAGCGTCGCTCCGTCCATTTCTCTCTCTCTCCACCTCTTTTTTTCCTCCTCTCGCTGAGGATCTGCATCGCTATAACGGAGATTAATACGTTATATATAAGGAAAGAGCATCGCCAACATGTATCACTCTTTCCTCCATCCATCCTTTCTCTCTCACTTCTCCTCTCATGTGTGGTGATGAAGCCCAGCTGATGGCGGAGGAGACGCCATGACACCATGAGAGCATTAAATGAACCCGTTAGCCGATGGAGCTAACGATGCCGCCCTCAGCTCAATTTAATCTTCATAATGAGGAATGTATGGATTTGATACATTTCCTGGAATTGGCTGAAAAAGCACCTGCAATATTTCAATGTTATTAAAAAAAGCATCTTACCGCTGCACGTTCTCTGAAGGGCCGAAAACGTTATATTATGAAGTCATTTTACATCGTTTTGAGTTTCTTTGGAGTCATTTGTGTGTCTACTTACGGCCATTTTGCATCTATTTTTTAGTCGTTTCACGTTTGTGGTCATTTTATCTCTCTTTGTAGTCACTTTAATTTGTTTGTAGTCATTATGGGTTTTTCTTTTTAGAATGTTTGGTAAATTTTTTGGGTAATTTAGCGCCTCTTTAGTGTGTGTTTGTGGTCATGTAGCGTTGCTTTGTGATCGCTTTGTGTTTATTGCAACGTCATTTTGTGAGTTAGACCCTGTGGGGAGCTAATGCTAACCATGCTAAACTCATGTTTACATTGTTTACTGAGGGAATACATCAAGAGAGAAGTAGAGTCATTTATATAGACTTCTATACAACCAGAGGAGTCGCCCCCTGGTGGTCAGGAGAGAGAATGCAGCTTGAACACATGAAGCATAGACTTCTATACAACCAGAGGAGTCGCCCCCTGGTGGTCAGGAGAGAGAATGCAGCTTTAACACATGCAGCATAGACTTCTATACAACCAGAGGAGTCACCCCCTGGTGGTCAGGAGAGAGAATGCAGCTTTAACACATGAAGCATAGACTTCTATACAACCAGAGGAGTCACCCCCTGGTGTTAAGTAGAGAGAATGCAGCTTTAACACATGAATCATAGACTTCTATACAACCAGAGGAGTCGCCCCCTGGTGGTCAGTAGAGAGAATGCAGCTTTAACACATGAATCATAGACTTCTATACAACCAGAGGAGTCACCCCCTGGTGGTCAGTAGAGAGAATGCAGCTTTAACACATGAATCATAGACTTCTATACAACCAGAGGAGTCACCCCCTGGTGGTCAGTAGAGAGAATGCAGCTTTAACACATGAATCATAGACTTCTATACAACCAGAGGAGTCACCCCCTGGTGGTCAGTAGAGAGAATGCAGCTTTAACACATGAATCATAGACTTCTATACAATCAGAGGAGTCACCCCCTGGTGGTCAGGAGAGAGAATGAAGCTTTAACACATGAAGCATAGACTTCTATACAACCAGAGGAGTCGCCCCCTGGTGGTCAGTAGAGAGAATGCAGCTTTAACACATGCAGCATAGACTTCTATACAACCAGAGGAGTCGCCCACTGGTGGTCAGCATTAGCATTAGCAGCGTCCACGTTAATGCAGGACTAATGCACGCAGGACTACCTCTGCAGTAGCTCCCGGCTTGCAACACACACACACACACACACACACACACACACACACACACACACACACACACACACACACACACACACACCGATACATCCAGATTACATGCATGCCGAGCAGCAACAACTGCTTTTGGTCTAACAAGCGGCGTAATAAATGACCCCTTCAGTCTGCAACAAGCTCCACTGCACAGAAAACATTGCTGCTGTCAGATACAGCTTTAATATATTCATCATGTGCAGCCTTTTTTTTTCTTTCTCGGCTGCTCATTGGTCCCCCTTTCTCAGCTTTAATGAGGAAACGGACAATTGCGTCCTCTGGACCGGCGCGCCGCCTCGGTGGTTTGGTTGCTTCATTTAATGAGCTCTGAGATAAACGACGTGTTGGTTTCAACACAGACGGAAACGTATCGCTGCCGTCCGATGAAGAGCAAAGTGTGGTTTGTTTTTAACGATTGGATGACTTGATGTGAAATCAGTGCGGACGTCCATGGTTCACGACGTCACTAGACTATGGTTTTGAAGCCTCAAGTTGCCATCTTGATTATACTTTTTTTTAAACCAGGTGTGAAAAAAGAGGGCGGAGCTAAATACGGCCGTACGCTGAGGAAGTCACCAAATTGCACCAAGATGCGTCGCAAGAAATACGTCGCCCCAAAAATCATTACTTTCCTATGGTTCCACGCCTAAAGTTAAAATATTCTCGGCCGCGGTAGCGACCTGTCAATCACGAGGCATTATGGTCTGTTTGACTCTAAATGACCATAATTTACTAAATGAACATCATGCTGTATTGAAGAAGACTTGAAACTAGAGATTGAGACATAAACTCATGTTTACAATGTTTACTGAGGGAATACATCAAGAGAAGTAGAGTCATTTATATAGACTTCTATACAACCAGAGGAGTCACCCCCTGGTGGTCAGGAGAGAGAATGCAGCTTTAACACATGAAGCATAGACTTCTATACAACCAGAGGAGTCACCCCCTGGTGGTCAGGAGAGAGAATGCAGTTTAACACGTGAAGCATAGACTTCTATACAACCAGAGGAGTCGCCCCCTGGTGGTCAGGAGAGAGAATGCAGTTTAACACGTGAAGCATAGACTTCTATACAACCAGAGGAGTCGCCCCCTGGTGGTCAGTAGAGAGAATGCAGCTTTAACACATGCAGCATAGACTTCTATACAACCAGAGTAGTCGCCCCCCTGGTGGTCAGGAGAGAGAATGCAGCTTTAACATGTGAAGCATAGACTTCTATACAACCAGAGGAGTCACCCCGTGGTGGTCAGGAGAGAGAATGCAGCTTTAACACATGCAGCATAGACTTCTATACAACCAGAGTAGTCGCCCCCTGGTGGTCAGGAGAGAGAATGCAGCTTTAACATGTGAAGCATAGACTTCTATACAACCAGAGGAGTCACCCCCTGGTGTTCAGGAGAGAGAATGCAGCTTTCACACATGAAGCATAGACTTCTATACAACCAGAGGAGTCACCCCCTGGTGTTCAGGAGAGAGAATGCAGCTTTCACACATGAAGCATAGACTTCTATACAACCAGAGGAGTCGCCCCCTGATGTTCAGGAGAGAGAATGCAGCTTTCACACATGAAGCATAGACTTCTATACAACCAGAGGAGTCGCCCCCTGGTGTTCAGGAGAGAGAATGCAGCTTTCACACATGAAGCATAGACTTCTATACAACCAGAGGAGTCGCCCCCTGATGTTCAGGAGAGAGAATGCAGCTTTCACACATGAAGCATAGACTTCTATACAACCAGAGGAGTCGCCCCCTGGTGTTCAGGAGAGAGAATGCAGCTTTCACACATGAAGCATAGACTTCTATACAACCAGAGGAGTCGCCCCCTGATGTTCAGGAGAGAGAATGCAGCTTTCACACATGAAGCATAGACTGCAAAAACCTGTGGCAGACTATGGCTGTGTAAAGTAGTTTTTTCTTATTTCATGTTTGCATTGTTCAATAAACTAAACATAAACTCGCCTGCTATCTACAGAACATAGAAACCTACGTGTGGTATCACACGGCGGTAAAAGGTGAGACGGTGAGAGTGATTAATAAATAATCTCCTCTCTATTCCTGGTTGAAGCTCAGTGATGAATGCATGCGTTAACGGACACTCTGCTGATGACCATTAGTTTTCATCGTGCCAAGAAGAAGAAGAAGAAGAAGAAGAAGAAGAAGAAGAAGTACCGCTCCACCAGCTGACTCCATGATGCAGTGATTAGTCTGGATAACAAGCGCTCCTCCTCGGCCTCCGTGAGCTGTGAGAGTGTATTGACCCCCTGACTGTTCATGTCCATTGATCTGCACCTGTTCCTGTTATCGGCTCCATCGATGCACGTAGAAGGATAAAGACATAACCTACCAGCATGTTTACAAATTAAGAACCACCAATTTCATCCCCAAGGGTCGAAAGTGAACTAAACAAGTTGTTTCACTTTCACTTTTTGCTCTCACACAGTCTCTCCAAGACTAAGTGATCGTCCCACTCGCACCAATCGAATGACACAAAAACATTGAAGTCGTATTAGGATGTAATAACAACAACCATCTTTCCTTTTGAGGCTCATTTGACGCCTTGTAGTCCGTTCTGACTGCAACGTTAAACGTGTTCATTCATCCTCTCCTGTCATCCTGCCTTTTCCGTTCTCCTGTCTTGTCATCTTCATCTTCCACTCCTCTTTCTTCCTCTTCTTTTCTCTGCTCACTCTTTGCTCCAATTAGCCATCAGCGGGTCGCAGCCTAAATCTGCTGTAACTCCTCCCCTTCTCCATGGTAGTTTCTGTCACTTATTCTGGTGCGGAAAACTTCAGCGGCACCGATGACGTCATTGCACCTTTACTTTGTGTTGGGAAGGAATTAATGGTGTGAAAACTGATTAACCAAATTAGAAAGAATTCCACATTTAATGTGCTCCTCTCCGTTGTTGAAAAGCATCGTTTAAAAACTCTAAAGTCAAACACACGTAAACAACTTCACGTGCAAAACGTCAACTTTTAATCCAATGGGAAAAAAAGTTCAGAAACAAACCTGTTTGGAGATTTGCTTGTTGCTTAAAATATCTTCTCTGCTTTCGGGTAAATAACCGCTGACTCGCTTCTGGACACACGCGCAGCGGCCTCCTGGGTGAAAGTCCTGCGTTTTGTGTTTGTCGACACGCGTCTCTCTTTTTTTACGGGAAATCAGAGACCAAAAAAAAAAACTACGAATTAATAAATCAATACATGAAAAGGTTGACAGATGCTGTACAGAACACGTTTAAATCCTCCCGTTCACACGTTGTGTCTCTGCTTGACTCGTTGCTGCTGATTGGTTGCTCACCACTAAAGGGCGACGGCGTTATTTATTGTTTTTTGCAAGTAAATAATGAGAATTGCGTCTCCTCCTCAGCTCATCAGTGTTTTGAACAGATCTGCAGAGAGAAAACTAAACTTGCTGCTGAAGGACTTTGTATGTTTTCCATTGCGTATACATATATATATATATATATATATATATATATATATATACATATTAGTACGTGACCGTGTATGTCTCCGTCGGCTTCATCCATAATTAAATCCTCATGAATCAGCTGTCAGTCCCGGTGGTGTGAAGGTCTATTCCGGTCAGGCCGGCCCACCAGGTACGCGTTGTCATCGCTCACGCTGAGATGTTAATCATCATCCCTTCATTCTCAACTTTCATCTCCTGGCCCTTCCTCCGCTTGTCAGAGTGTATTTTTAGATCCTCACATGGAATGTAAATTTAGTATTTTTTGTGTGTGTTTTTTTTTGTGAAGGAAAGGAGAAAGAAATCAGTAATGAGGCGTTAACACTTCCTCTCTCCGCGTCGTGTTGGCGCATCAACTCAGTTTGGTTCTCACCAAAAAAGTTATAAAGGGAATGCATAGCTGATAGTGTATATATATATATATATATATATATATATATACACTATCAGCTTTTCACCTCCTTATTATAGTCGCGGTCATTCTGACCCCATTCAATGTTTAACGTCTCTAAATAAATGATTGCTTCATATTTAATGAAATTTCCTAAATTAATGGGGCCAACTTGTTAAAAAACATAAAATTGACATTATATGTGTTCAACGTCCTGCACACATGCTGTACGAATGTCATGATGTGGGTTTGTCTTGTTTCCTGTTTTATTTTGTAGTCCTTGTCTTCCCTGCACTCCCTGCCCCTGGGATTGTCTGCCTTGTCCCTGATTGTTCCCTGCTGTGTCCAATCACCTGCCCCTGGGATTGTCTGCCTTGTCCCTGATTGTTCCCTGCTGTGTCCAATCATCTGCCCCTGGGATTGTCTGCCTTGTCCCTGATTGTTTCATCCTGTGTCCAATCACCAGCCCCTGGGATTGTCTGCCTTGTCCCTGATTGTTTCCTGCTGTGTCCAATGACCTGCCCCCGGGATTGTCTGCATTGTCCATGATTGTTTCCTGCTGTGTCCAATCACCGGCCCCTGGGATTGTCTGCCTTGTCCCTGATTGTTCCCTGCTGTGTCAATCACCGGCCCCTGGGATTGTCTGCCTTGTCCCTGATTGTTCCCTGCTGTGTCCAATCACCTACCCCTGGGATTGTCTGCCTTGTCCCTGATTGTTCCCTGCTGTGTCCAATCACCTGTGTTTAAACCCTGTGTGTCTCCTGCCCCAGTGTTGGTTCGTACTGTGTGTTACTGTGTGTGTCACTGTCCCCGTGAGTAAGTATGTCAGCCTCTCTGTTTGAAGTTAGTGTTTTTTGAAGCCTTTTCTTGTTTGTTTTTGTTATAATAAATTAACTTTTGAACTGTTGCAGGTGTTCTTTGGGGTCAATTTTTTACACACATTTGTTTTGGTTGTTTTGGACGACATTGAGGTCACTATAAAAATGCCATGTTTATAACCTTCAAGAAGCTTCAGGGCCATAACCTCACATAACCACCAGTGATAGTTCACGTGACACGAAAAAAACGATAATACAAAATGTGGTATTAGACATTTATTTACATGTCTCTACCATTGTATTCATATATTCCACTGCTTTTGTGAACCTAAGACCTTTGGTAAACCAATTGCCATCACCAAAACCGATATACCACCTGAGTAAAGTTATGTTTTCACAAGAGATATGAAGAATTAAAAAAAAAGCTTTAGGGCCATATTATCTATTTAGGTCCGGAGACGAGGGCTCATCCAGGAAGACGGCAGCAGGTCACGTGACCAGAGTCAAGCGCTCGCTAAACGTCAGAATTCATTTCCAAATCCCAATTTAGAAGCAACAACAAAAAGAGTGGAAACACACATTTGGTTCGATCCCAATATAACATTTCCAAAAGTTTCTTTTGACGACCTTGAGCTCCAAAAAATAGAATGAATATCTAAATGAAACGTGATGCTGCTTCCTTATCTCCTGCTTATCCGGGGTCCTAAATTAATCTATACAATTACACATAAACATAAAGGAGCTGCGTCTCACGTTAAATCATGAAGTGAATCTATAACTGAAGACTCATTGTTGTGAATATGACCTTTATGTGAGACACTGTCACCCTCCCTCCTAATCAGCTGTGTTTAATTTGATTATACAATTCCCTTCAGTGGAACCGTTCTCCATCTTAGACCTTTAGGGGTCGGTTTTAGGGGAACAACAGTGTGCCACTTTAAAATAAAAGTTTTTTTTTTCTGCCTCTTCATTTAAAATGTCCAGGATAATTCAAATGTATTGACACCAGAAACATTGAATGGAAGAGAGGAATGTGTTTTCTGTGGTCCAACGCTGCCATCTGGTGGACGTCGATGAGACTGCAGCCACCTGGTCTTCATCAGACGGTGAGCTACAGTGTTTCTGGTATAGCACTTTATAATAACTACACACTATTTAGCATTACTAACGCATGAATAAACACTTAATTAATCATGTATAAAGCATTGTTCCAACATGAACACTCATTAGTAACTCATTAGTATGCAATTCATAAACAGTTATACATGTTTTATTCTTGATTAATAAGCTTGACTATTATGCGTTTCATGATTGGGTTTTCATACTTTATAAATGATGGATTCCCCATTTGTAAATTAAGTATTCAGGATTTATAGATGATTAATACAACAATTTATAAAGTGTTAAATGATAATTAAAAAAATGGATTTAAATGTAATTTATTCATTCATTTATTTATACATATAATGATTTAGATATGCACTTTATGAATGTGTTTTAATACTGCAATTCATGGTTAATTCAAGTATTACTAGTCATGATTTAATTATTAGTTAAGTATGTTCTGTGACCTCGTCTAAAGTGAGGACTATCTCTGCGTTACAGCGCATTAATAAATGACAGGGAAGCTATCATTCAAAGCTAACACACGTCTCAGTTATCTTCAACAGAAAAGGGAAATAAACACAACATTACCATGATGTGATGGGGGCGATGCCCTCAGGGGCACGAGTGGTGACATGTTTCATAGCTACGTACCGTCTACACATTATTGATCTTTTCTGCCAGGATGCTAGCTTGCTAGCTAGCCAGCTAGCATCCTGGCAGTCTCTAACAGGAGGTCCTGAGATAGCAAGAGATATTCGGTTCTCTTTATTACGTTTAGTTGGACTTCTTTTATCAACCTGTTTACCTGCTGACCAGTGTTTCCATAGTAACACCCAGACACCTGCTGACCAGTGTTTCCATAGTAACAACCAGACACCTGCTGACCAGTGTTTCCATAGTAACAATCAGACACCTGCTGACCAGTGTTTCCATAGTAACACTCAGACCAGTGTGTAATTCCAGTTCCATCATTTTCATTCACAAACACTGAAAGATGCAACAGACCACTGGACACAATATGACTTTATTCATTTATTGTACACATTGCATCAGATCCATACATGTTTTTGATGTTAAGAGCATTAATATAAAGATAATATAAAGATGTTAAGAGCATTAATATAAAGATAACATAAAGATATTAAGAGCATTAATATAAAGATAATATAAAGATGTTAGGAGCATTAATATGAAGATAATATAAAGATGTTAAGAGCATTAATATAAAGATAATATAAAGATGTTAAGAGCATTAATATAAAGATAATATAAAGATATTAAGAGCATTAATATAAAGATAATATAAAGATATTAAGAGCATTAATATAAAGATAATATAAAGATATTAAGAGCATTAATATAAAGATAATATAAAGATATTAAGAGCATTAATATAAAGATAATATAAAGATATTAAGAGCATTAATATAAAGATAATAAGATATTATATATATATAATATATATAATATGGGAACAAGGGTCTGATCTGTAGACAGAGTGGACTGACGCTAATGAGACGACACAATCACACAAACATTTTATTAAAGAAATATGTTTAGTAGTTATCTCCCACTCAGTCGTACCAAAGATCTACAAAGACCTACAAAGATCTACACAGATCTACAAAGATCTACAAAGATCTACAAAGATCTACAAAGACCTACAAAGATCTACAAGGATCTACAAAGATCTACAAAGACCTACAAGGATCTACAAAGATCTACAAAGACCTACAAAGACCTACAAAGATCTACAAAGACCTACAAGGATCTACAAAGATCTACAAAGATCTACAAAGACCTACAAAGATCTACAAAGACCTACAAGGATCTACAAAGATCTACAAAGATCTACACAGATCTACAAAGATCTACAAAGACCTACAAGGATCTACAAAGATCTACAAAGATCTACACAGATCTACAAGGATCTACAAAGATCTACAAAGATCTACAAAGACCTACAAAGATCTACAAAGACCTACAAGGATCTACAAAGATCTACAAAGATCTACAAAGACCTACAAAGATCTACAAAGACCTACAAGGATCTACAAAGATCTACAAGGATCTACACAGATCTACAAAGATCTACAAAGACCTACAAGGATCTACAAAGATCTACAAAGATCTACACAGATCTACAAGGATCTACAAAGATCTACAAAGATCTACAAAGACCTACAAAGATCTACAAAGACCTACAAGGATCTACAAAGATCTACAAAGATCTACAAAGACCTACAAAGATCTACAAAGACCTACACAGACCTAAAAGACCTAACATGATCTACAAAGATCTACAGCAGCCCCTGAGGTCGTTCACTTCTTTATTCTTCCGGCGGTCTGGAGGTGCCACATTGAATCCTGCAGGATGGAGAGAGAGAGAGAGAGAGAGAGAGGGAGAGAGAGGGAGAGAGAGAGAGAGAGAGAGAGAGAGAGAGAGAGGAGAGAGGGAGAGAGGGAGAGAGAGGGAGAGGAGAGAGAGAGAGAGAGGGAGAGAGAGAGAGAGAGAGATTGGAGAAAATGGACAAACTGTTTTTTAAATCGCTCTTACAGTTGTATTATTGCGCCATCGACCATAAACAATGTGATGATCCGTTCACTATATCTGTCTTTAAACACTCTGAGAGAAGAGGAGGAGAAAGAAGAAGCAAACGTTTAATAAAGAGATATATATATATATATATATATATATATATATATATATATATATATATATATATATATAAGGTGTAATAACTGTATATAACTGTAGCAGGGATCTCTTCCCCCACAGAGCCGTGCTCAGCTGAGGGAGGAATGGGTTTGTCCACTGCGCTGCTCTGCCTCCTCAGCCTGCACACACCAGTATGTAGCACTGGGCTGAACTGGGAGAGGAGGCGCACACACACACACACACACACACACACACACACACACACACACACACACACACACACACATACACACACACACACGCACACATTTTTATAGGAACGGAAAGGAAAAACACAAAAAAGAATTACAATTTAAAAATAAAGGTGATGGAGCTGGAGATTAGTATGAAAGTAAATGATCTAAACACACAAAACAAACAACAACACATGCTAACTGTCTGATGGGCAGCTTCTCAGATGTATAACTAACTCTCTTTTTTGGTTGTAATAAGATACGACACTTTGAGTAAGTAATCCTGCAATATTTAATCCATCTGAAACTGAAGCTTCTGTCTGAACGCTACACTTCATCATAGATCATAGAAAACTGAAAAAAAACTAAATATTCTTTTTATAACTTAAAATCTGCTAAACATGGGGGAGAAAAATGGGCTACTGCGCCTTTAATTTGACCTTTTATCAACTTTTCTAAATAGCTGCAGGACAGACGCATACGTGGCATAAACACGGTGTGTGTGTGTGTGTGTGTGTGTGTGTGTGTGTGTGTGTGTGTGTGTGTGTGTGTGTGTGTGTGTGTGTGTGAGTACAGCCACAAATATGACGTCATAACTAGATCCTCACATCTAAATAAGAAGATATGCGTGGACAATAAAAACACTTGAATCACGTGAGCGTCTTTATTTAAACAAACACGCAGTTTTTCCCACAAGCCAACGCTTCGGTTTTTAATACAGCTGACGTCATCATATTGGTGTTGATTTACCTTCTGAATGTCGCAATTTATTTAAGTTCATTTAACACTCACCTTGTTTAGTCCGCGCAGTCGGACCGCCGCTGCAGCCACGGAGGATGGAAAGGTCTGGAGAGAGAGAGAGAGAGAGAGAGAGAGAGAGAGAGAGAGAGAGAGAGGGGTACTGCTTAATTTCACGCAGCAGCGGTTGCCAGGTTTGCAATTTATCCTCCCAGCACGCATGCGCAGTGAACAGAAGTACGACTCGAGGCCCCGGACGCAAGATGTCTGCATTCAAACTGATCCTTAAGTTACAGAACAGACTTCTTTCATCATTACAATGTACTTAAAACATCATAACTTTACTCCACGTGTGCGATGGTTATGATAAATACTGATGAATCGATGTGCAAGTAGCATGTTATTGTTGCCGGGTAGTTTAATCTATAGCAATGCATTTTATTCTGTACATTTTAGAACTCATTCACAATCAAAATATGTAAATATGACTACAGCTGACAGGTCAAATGTATATAATATTTCCCTCTAGGGGAGAACAGTGCTGTACAACAAGTACTTTGAATAAATGACATCACATTGACATGGAAGTTAAATCAAATATCTAGAAGAAAGCAACGCATAAAAACACGTTTCTATACAAATGAAAGAGAACACGAGTTTGTGGTTTTTTTTTTTTTCATTTGAGTTCAGGTATAGGTCCAGGTGTCGGACTTTACTACGTATATGTACTCAGTTTTGAGGTACTTGAGTAGTTTAATGCTACTTCCTGTTTCTACTACAAATATTGTACTTTTTTACTCCACTTCATGTGTTGAACAACTAGTTATTGGTGACGTTCCGGATTAATATTTCACATAAAACAAGTGATCAGTTTATACTATATATATATGATGCATTGTTATGGATTTAACAACCAAACACTGTATGAAAAGTTCAGATTAGCTTGATCTCATTTTACGACTTTAAAATCAGATAGATAGATATATAGATATAGATAGATAGATAGATAGATAGATAGATAGATAGATAGATAGATAGAGATATACATAGATAGATAGATATATAGATATATAGATAAATAGATAGATAGATAGATAGATAGATAGATAGATAGATAGATAGATAGATAGATAGATAGATAGATAGATAGATAGATAGATCTAATGCCACAATAGGAAATGTTTTCACTACATCACCATACATACAGGTAAGCAATACAATATAAAAAAATGCAAAATATTTTAAAAATAATATTAAATAAAATCCCTTCTTATGTATTATTATTAATAATAATAATAATAATAATAATAATAATAATAATAATAATAATAATAATAATAATAATAATAGGACAGACAGGACCCGTGGTGCATAATAAGTCCTTTCCCTTTTTATACTTTAAGTACATTTAGCTAATAAAACGTAAAACATGTTACTAAGTATGCATGCTCTGTGCTCGTTATGGATTACATGATGTTTAATAAATAACTGTATTCCTCTGCACGTCGCTCTCAAACCCTGAACTACTTAAACACAACTCAAACGCCGGCGTCTGAAAGCGCGTGTTTACGCCACGGACCTGGCAACCTCCGCTTCCGGTCAGCCCACACGACGCAGACGCAGACATGATGGCGGACGAAGTGGAGCAGGTTGGTTTCCTCCGCGTTACTTTGTGCCGTTGGGCTCGAGTCCCGCGTGCGTCCAGCCGCCCAGAGAGACGCGCGCGGGCAGGTCCGACCCGCGGGCTCGTGCTCCGGAGGGTTATCGGTTCTCTTTCGTCAGTTTGAGCTCCGTGAACGCGGCGCGAGCGGCCTTCAGGAGCACGCGCCGCTGCCTCACTGTGTGTGTGTTCTCTTTGTGTAACGCGCTTCCTAAATATGTGATAACTGCACGCGGTCGCACGTGTTCTTCTTTAATGCACGGCAACCCAAAACGTTTCGTAGTTTATTAGTAGACAAGTTTGAGTCGCTGCACTACTACTACTACTACTCTTGTGCGCATGCGCGAACATATGCGCGCACTTCTTCTTCTTTGGTGTTTTGAGTGTCTCATCTCTTTAGTCATCGGCTCTCAGCTGCTTATGTTCCTCTAGACAACAAACTAGTGAACTATAAACAACAACAACAACGTGTATTTGTTTATGAAGGAGTTCTAACCCCGAGGTTAGTTAGAAATAGTCTGCTGAACAATAAAGAAAGTATTTTATCCAGTATTCCCACATTGCTGCTTTATTTTCTAATGCGAACAATTTCTTCAACGGAAACCCAAATATAATAATTTTGATTATCAGCCTTTATGTGTCCGTCTAGTCGCTTTCCAGTATGTTTCATACAACTATTATGACATTTTATATTTCTATAGTAGCTTTAAAACGGATTTAAAAAATGTTGTTTTTAGAGCGCAGGTCAGAATATTGCCTAACGAGGATTTGTTAAATCAATAAGTCTTTTATTTATTTATTTGCTATCCAAGAACACATATCTGATAAATGTAGATTTAAAGTGGCGCTTTAGTGTAGGTTCTTTAAACTTCTTTAAAAATTACATCAACTGATCCTGAGTGTTTCATTTCTCTTGCTCTGACTATTTTTGCAAAAACGCCTTTTTGTCGCTGTCGTTGAACAACCTCCCGGGTTATGAAAGCAGCAGCCCACCGACCTTTCATTTTATTTAGTTATTTTTGTCTCTAAAGTGGTTGAAACCTGACTGACTTCCTGTCTGCTGCAGCAACCGACCACCAACACGGTGGAGGAGCCGCTGGATCTGATCCGGCTGAGTCTGGACGAGAGGATCTACGTCAAGATGAGGAACGACCGGGAGCTCCGGGGCCGCCTGCATGTAAGACACACACACACACACACACACACACACCGGTACCTGCGTGTCGTCTAACGAACACTCGTTTGTCCCAGGCTTACGACCAGCACCTGAACATGATCCTGGGCGACGTGGAGGAGACGGTGACGACGGTGGAGATCGACGAGGAGACGTACGAAGAGCTGTACAAGGTAACGGCTGCTGGCTCCGCCCACAAAGGAGTGTGTTGTAAAAGTCATGTAAATGTGTTATATTCATGTGTTCATGACGTTCATTTACGCTGAGTTTGAAATAATGAATATGCTTTTAAAAGAAAGACTCAAAATATAAGCAGGCATACATACAGGCATCTATATAAATGTTTATTCTTTTAATCAAACTATTGTCTCATTCATTTGAGTCATTTAAGGTTTACTGTATGCTTTGTATTCTCATTGTTAGTTTAAATACTACATTTACTCACTTTTTACTGTTTACACCCAGATTTCACTAAATGTTTGGTCATGGACATTTGGTTTAAAGTCATGGAAAAGTCATGGAAATTTGGTAAAAAAAATAAAGTCATGGAAATTTGGTTTAAAGTCATGGAAAAGTCATGGAAATTTGGTAAAAAAAAATCATGGACATTTTGTAAAAAAATCATGGAAATTTGGTAATATTCATGAAAATTTGGTAGAAAAAAATTCATGGAAATTTGGTGAAAAAAAATCATGAACATTTGGTACAAAGTCACGGAAATCGTTTATAAAAAAATCATGGGAATCTTGTAAAAAAAATCATGGAAATTTTGTAAAGAAATTCATGGAAATTTTGCAAAAAAATAATTCATGGACATTTTGTAAAAAGTCATGGAAATTTGGTATAAATTTTTTTTTTTTTTAATTTGGTATAACAAAATTCATGAAAATTTGGTAAAAAGTCATGGACATTTTGTAAAAAGTCATGGAAATTTGGTTAAAATAAATCATGAACATTTGGTACAAAGTCATGGAAAAGTCCTGGAACCCTCTGGTCAGAACGTGTGTGACCCCTGTGTGTTTATATATTTGTTCATCGTAGAGTAAATCATGTTTTTTTTGTGTCTCCAGTCGACCAAGAGGAACATCCCCATGCTGTTCGTGCGAGGCGACGGCGTGGTCCTCGTGGCTCCGCCCCTCAGGGTGGGCTAAACCCCGACCGCTTCCTGGTGGAACGTTTGAGGCAGCTGGGAAGTTTGCCAACCCCCCGATGGGAGAGAAGGGTGGCGCCGTCACGGCGAGCGGCGACTCGTCCTCTCGTGGGGAAGCGAGGAAACGAAACTTTACTCGAAAGAAAGAAAGAGGACTTTAGTTTTGGACAAAGAAATCCCCATTTTTGTTTTTTATTTGCGCCAAAAAAATATTGTTAACCAGGTGATTTCAGGCCGTCTGAGTTCTGTCTCTCCGGATGTTTTGTGCTCCGTGGAGCCGCCGTACGCTGGTGAATCTAGTTTTGAATTACCTCTTGTCTCTGAGTACCAGACCGTGTTACGAATGTGTCATCATGGTTTTAAGTAACTGCTTCAGGTGTGTGTGTGTGTGTGTGTGTGTGTGTGTGTGTGTGTGTGTGTGAACTCATTTTGGGGGTTTTGTGTTTTTTATTCTCAAGTGAAACTTTTTATTTTGGTTCTAAGTTTTGCAGTTATTCCAAACCCACGGTCTGTGAAATCATGGGACGTTTGAGTTTCTTCTTTTTTTTTTAAATATATATGTTTTTGTGGTGTTTTGTGGGACTGGAGGTGAACGTTTGTTTTCATTTAGTTTCGGTAACTTGAATAAAAAAGGTAATTTGAAAAGAAACGTGTCTTTCCAGCTCTTTAAAAAAAAATGGTTTTATATATATACACACACACACACACACACTCTTTAATTTATAAATTGACAATTTTATGTTGATGTGAACCAGCTGAAACCAGTCAGCTGGTTTTATATAAATAGTAAAGCGTGGACTCGTCTGTGGTGTTTCTGTGAGACCCGTCTTCATTTGTTATCAAAGGAAAAATGATATTATTAATCTTTTTTCAAACTCTTTGGCCGTGGCTCATTTTCTGTGAAGAACATTAACACAAGGCTGTAACAATGTGTACAATGTGTACTCTGTGTACTCATGAGTACTCTGTGTACTCTGTGGCCAGGAGCAACAGTTACTTTTTTTTTATTATTACATTTTATAAAAAAACAAGCACACAAAGGCAAAGGTCATATTAACCATATATGCTGTTTAAATTGCTTGTAATTGGGATGAAGTAAACATCCGTTGAGTATTTTAACATGACATTGTCAGCGGGGCCACCAGACCCACAAACACTGGCTGGATAACACAAACATGAACACACACACAGTCCAACAGGGAGAATCGTACTCCGGCACATATGGAATGAAAGAAAGGAGCAAAAAGAAAATAGAGTGTTTTTAACGCGTTGACTCAGTGCTGCGATCCATAGATTGCAGTCAGGATGAGAAGAGAATTTAAAATATATATGTATATACAGTATATAAAAAATGGGATAACCAACCGACAAAAAGGTAAATCCATTTTAAAATCTATAACAAAGTGCTGTATTGTATGAACTGTTCACATAAACATCGTCCTCGCTGTCGGATGTGTAGAGGAGTAAACAACAACAACAGTGCTCCTCTAAAACAGAAAGAAAAGGTACAAGTACAACACTACAAGTACTTAAGTAGATGCAGTAACGTCTTTCCCCACTAGATGGCAGCATACATCTACCAGGATTGTATCTGAACAACGTTCACCAACAACAAGAAGCCAGGCCTGGACTCAGCATCACCTTCAGTCACCGTGTCCTCCAGTTTATTATCATCGTAGTTCAGGACTCACGGAACCGAATGTACACGCTGTTCTGTGCAAACAATCTGCAGTTTGACCGCGTAGCTTTTTTTTTGTTCTCCCCTCGACTCCCAGAATCCCTTGCGTCCCCTCCCTCCCTCCCCTCCCATCATGCAACAGGATTATGACACGAAACCCAGGTACTCGAGGTCACAGCTGCCGTCGGGGAGTTCAGATCCGATCTCCTGGAGGAGGGTTGTGTCTCTGGAGAGTTTCCCCCCAGGTGTGAACAGTGACATTTAAAGAATGTCATTGGTTGAATAACTGTGTTTACGGCACAAAATCAGATTGTTAAAGAGGATCATAAACCCAGTATGGGACAGGAAGTGTAAAGCAGCATGGCAGAGGACTTCATGTCAGTTCTTCCTGGTTTTTATTTCTCTTGTTCGTATGAAACAAGCACTAACGTCGTGGAGGCTCTTCACTGGGAGGATGGAACGCCGCCTGTCTCGCCAGATCACCGTCACATCACCGTCACAGCCCGTTACCACTGACTGAGCCACCTCCGAGGCACCGTGGCTAGTACAGCAGTACGCGGCATCGAACACGGCATCGAACACGGCACCGACCACGGCACCGAACAGGGCATCGACCACGGCATCGACCACGGCATCGAACACGGCATCAACCTTGGTATGAAACACGGCATCGACCACGGCATCGAACAGGGCATCGACCACGGCATCGAACACGGCATCAACCTTGGTATGAAACACGGCATCGACCACGGCATCGACCACGGCACCGAACACGGCATCGACCACGGCACCGACCTTGGTATGAAACACGGCATCGACCACGGCATCAACCACGGCATCGACCACGGCATCGACCACGGCATCGAACAAGGCATCGAACACGGCACCGAACACGGCATCGACCACGGCATCGAACACGGCATCGACCACGGCATCAACCACGGCACCGAACACGGCATCGACCACGGCATCGAACACGGCACCGAACACGGCATCGACCACGGCATCGAACACGGCATCGACCACGGCATCGACCACGGCATCGAACAAGGCATCGAACACGGCATCAACCACGGCACCGAACACGGCATCGACCACGGCATCGAACACGGCATCGACCACGGCATCGAACAAGGCATCAACTTGGCATAAAACAGGGCACCGAACACGGCATCAACCTTGGCATCAAACAGGGCATCGACCACGGCATCGACCACGTCAACGAACACTTAATGAGGAGCTCATTTTCTTCTCGCCTCATAGTTTTTAGCTAAAGGTAATACAAATAAAAAAAACTGAAATTATTTAGAAATATAATAAATGAATTCCTCATTAAGGTCCACTTATTACTTTGGTTTAGGTCTTGGTGTAGGTTTGACTTTTATATGTATATATATATATATATATATATATATATATATATATATATATATATATATATATATATACACACATGTATATATAAGCTTTTTATTATTAATGTATTTTAGCTACTGAAAGGCAGGCTGATACAAAGTAGGAGTGACAAGGCAATCTCTGACTTACAATAAGAACATATTAGAAGTGTTGAAGACTACAGGTGAAAACGGTAAAACATGAAACTAAACTTCACCAGCTGATTACTGACATGAAAGCAATATTTTTTTTCCTATATAACAAGTTTTCCTAAATTATTTAAATATGCAAATGAGGCATTATTCCATGATAACGTTTTGTGGTAAATCTGCACACGGCAAACAGACAAAGTACTCAAATAAACACCTGAATGTGTATTTTGGATGTTTTCTTTCTACTAATCTGAAAAAAAAACATGTCATGTCAGTGTAAATATGTAAAAGTCACACCACTGAGCGTTTGTAGTCAGTCTCCTTCCCGTCCTTTCGCTCTCGGTTTCCTCTCAAGCGGTTGGACAGAAACTAAATCACTTGAGCGACGAGAGCGTGAACATCAAAGCGCCTCAGCGTTTCCTCACCAGGACGCGATGTTCTGCACATTCCAGCGAGCGGCGTCTTCGAGCGCTCGCGGACACGGCGGTCCTCAAACGCGACGTCATCCGACTCCCCAAATAAAAACTTAGCGACCTCGTGCTTCACGTCTTCGCACTCGAGTCAGAGATAATCTCTTTTGTTTGTTTTTGCATTCTTAGTGCAGTCGGGCGAACGGCGTCTCTGAATGTGGCGGAACTTATTTAAGCAAGTCGCCGTTGGTCGTGACATATTAAAAGGACGCACATTCACCAGACAGATATTTGACTGCATATAACTTTGCAGTAAATACTGTGTCACCTCATCCGTGTCAGTCGAATGTATCTTAAAGATGCAACATGTTTTTTACTCTGAGGAGAAGGATTGCTTCCCTATGGCTCTCAACATGGCGACAGCTGAGCCGGTGGCAAGCGGCAAATGGTGCAAACAATGCTAACAATGCTAACAGTGTTTACTCCACTATATCCGTACTAGCTAATAGCTGTTTGCTGCTATTTAATGCTCTGAATTTTGAATGCAGTACCTTTAAAAAGGTCCACTATGGTCACAGTGAACACGTGGTTACCTTGGTACATTTAAATAGAAGAAACGCTTCGGTTTAGGCGACAGAACCACCGGGTCGGGTTCAGAAGACTTGCAGGTTTGTCTCCTTGAAGCACAAACATGTATTCACTTCCTCGTCTTCTTTAAATGTTCTTCCCTCTGCGTCCGTCTCGCTCTTCTTGGACGTTTTGGGATTATTTGTCGATCTTTTTAAAAGTAATCACTTGTCTTTAGTTAAACAGCAATATGGAAACACTGCTTTAGGATGCATTGTGGGAGATGTAGTCTATGGTCACTGTACACTGTAAAGCAGCATAGACTTTAATTTTAAGACGATCATATGCCTTTCAAGCTGTCCAGGGCCACATCACAATCACGTGGCGGGCCGGCTTTGGCCCGCGGGCCTTGAGTTTGACACCTATGCTTCACAGTGTTGTTGGACTACCTGTTAGTGCGCAAAGACGCAGAGTTGAGGAGAAGAGCTGGAAATAGTGTAGGTTTGTCCCATGGTTAACATTGTGGACAGGAATAACTGCAGAGGTGACATGTAACACACACACACACACACGCACACACACACACACACACACACACACACACACACACACACAGAATCTGCCATTGAGACGGGCATGTGACCCACATAGAGAAAAAATAATCAAATCGAGGCTCATGGAACCTTGGAGCAGGGCGTCCTTGAATTAATAACAGAAACACTTACACACACACACACACACACACACACACACACACACACACACACACACACACACACTGCTTCTCTCACGGAGGCGTCAGTAATATCACCAGCCTCCTACGGTCTGCGGCTCTTTGTGTGTGTGTGTGTGTGATAACTTACTGCTCGTGGGGTTCTGATGCTCTGAACCGCACGTTTAAAAGAATAAAATAAAAATAAAAACACGAAGAATGTATAAAATAACGAATGCTTTCACTCCTCCTGTGGGCGGAACGTCAACATGCAGAGTTTTTTTTTTTTTTTTTGGGACCTGAAGCGCCCCAAAGGTGTCCTTGAAAGCAGCTGCCGCTCCCGACTCCTTTGTTTAAATGACAGCAGCAGCAGTTTTGACAGTTTGTTTTTCGTGGCTCGCTGCCGCCACAGTGCAGCGGTGAGAATGCATTTTTGAGGCGTCGCACAATTTCGACATCCAAAACCTGTAAAATGTGTTTTACAGGTTTTGAAAAGAGCTTTTTTTTCTCTCAGACCAACGGGAAGAAGTAATAAAGTGTGGGAAGGAGCGGGGTCCTGGTCAGATTGTATTTCCCACTCGATCCCCCCCGAGGCCGTACATGTTGGACAGTTTAACAGCGCTGAGTTATGTGTGTGTGTGTGTGTGTGTGTGTGTGTGTGTGTGTGTGTGTGTGTGTGTGTGTTTGTTACATAACATGTCACGGCTGCCTGGCAGAACACACATGTGATCTCATGGCTAAATCGCCCTCTTTCTGTCTAGCTTTATACTGTACATTGCACATGTAGTGGACTGTGCATTGTGTGTGTGTGTGTGTGTGTGTGTGTGTGTGTGTGTGTGTGTGTGTGTGTGTGTGTGTGTGCGGTCAGTCGATGCTTGTGTTCATAGGCGAGGAGGCGATATGAAAATTGAATCTTGAGTAGTTTTGTCAGAGTTCAGGAGCAGAAACTGTGTGACGCAGGGAGGAAGAAATGATTCCTGCAGGAAAACAACAGGCGAGTGTAAATTCATGCTCAAAATAGATTTTCTCTGGTTTTCTTCAACGTCAACTTTCCACTTTATTTGCCCTAGAAGGGTACTTGGAAGCAACAAATGAATTAACACGAAGAGCAACACGGGCTCGGCAGCGCTGCATCAACGGACATGAAAGACGCCCCATCTCCCCTGTGTGCGTAGAAGTGTCTCCAGGCAACAGGATTAAACACAACCTGGAGGTTGAGCAACACATCCACAGAGGGTTTTCATTGGGAAATGATTGTGTGTTGTTGTTATTCAGTGTATCTGTAGTCGTTTCGTGTGTTTTTGTATTGTGTCTAAAATTTGCATTCTAGAAGTCTGGTTGTATAGAAGTATATGCGTCATGTCTTAAAGCTGCATTCTCTCTACTGACCCCCGGGGGCGACTCCTCTGGTTGTATAGAAGTCTATGCTTCATGTGTTAAAGCTGCATTCTCTCTCCTGACCACCAGGGGGCGACTCCTCTGGTTGTATAGAAGTCTATGCTTCATGTGTTAAAGCTGCATTCTGTCTCCTGACCACCAGGGGGTGACTCCTCTGGTTGTATAGAAGTCTATGCTTCATGTGTTAAAGCTGCATTCTCTCTCCTGACCATCAGGGGGCGACTCCTCTGGTTGTATAGAAGTCTATGCTTCATGTGTTAAAGCTGCATTCTCTCTCCTGACCATCAGGGGGTGACTCCTCTGGTTGTATAGAAGTCTATGCTTCATGTGTTAAAGCTGCATTCTCTCTCCTGACCATCAGGGGGTGACTCCTCTGGTTGTATAGAAGTCTATGCTTCATGTGTTAAAGCTGCATTCTCTCTCCTGACCACCAGGGGGTGACTCCTCTGGTTGTATAGAAGTCTATATAAATGACTCTACTTCTCTTGATGTATTCCCTCAGTAAACATTGTAAACATGAGTTTATGTCTCAATCTCTAGTTTCAAGTCTTCTTCAATACAGCATGATGTTCATTTAGTAAATTATGGTCAGTTAGAGTCAAACAGACCATAAAGCAGGGGACGCTTTAGGGCGGGGCTTCAAGGTGATTGACAGGTCGACACCACAGTCCTCCGTGTTTTCAGTTCAAGGTCATTGTAACATTTGTAGTATGTTAGGAATGTTTGAGTTGAGACAGGACAGATTGGTAGAATACATGTGTATCCCTTTAACCTGACATGTGATGCTGATGTGCTTTTGTTGTTTTTCTCAGAAGGTTAGAATCAGAAGAGGAACACATGGTTTTGGTGTTGGACATCGTGATCCAGCAGCACCAGCGTTTATGTGGCGCTGGCCTGCCGGGAAGCCAGAACTATTCTGCTTTCTTACCATCCAGCAGCGGGAACATCCACACCGCCAGATCATTTGATTGGGATTTGCCTGAGATGCAAAGCCAAGAATTTAAATTGCGATGCAAAAACAAATTGATGCCCTGTGTCCTTTCCCTCTAACAAGTGACCCATTGTGGAGGTTATGGCAGCCCGGAGGGATCAGTTATACAAGAGGAGAGGACAGATGGCCAGAAAATACCAAGATGCCACAACCGTTTTATGATGCCAACGCAGAGAGCAGAGAGCCAGGCACAACTGTGTGTGTGTGTGTCTTTATAAAACTAAAGGGGGGAAAATGGGGTTCTTATGTAATACAGATTCTGTGTTTCAATATTCCTTGAGTTTATTTGTGGGTTTTTTAAGTGGTATTTACATTTTTCTCATTCCTGGTCGCACGCTATAAACCAGAACCTTCTCAAAACACTGTGAATATTTTTGCCAAAACCAAATTGTGTCTGCTTACTTTTTCATTTAACAAACATGTGAAAACAGGGTGTGTAATTTGTGGTTTCGTAACACAATCTATCACATGGATAATCACATGGATTACTAAACGGGCCGACCGAGCACAGGCCTTCATAATGTCACACAGAGAGACACGTACCGACCAGGAAGAGCCACAAAATGACCACAATGAAACATAAAACAACAACGAATAGGGGCAAAGCAAGCCAAAAGAGACACACAATAACTACAGAGACATACAATGTCTACAAGGAGACAGATAATGACTACAAAGACACATAAAACATCTATGACGAAACGCACAGAGATTCACAACAACAATTAAAATAGTTAAGCAACCACAAAGAGAAACAAAACAACCATAAAGAGACACAAAACAACCACAAAGTGAAACAAAACAACCACAAAGAGACACACAATTATCACGAAGAGACACAAAACGACCATAAAGAGAAACAAAACGACCATAAAGAGACACAAAACAAATACAAAGAGAAACAAAACAAATTTAAAGAGAAACAAAACAACTACAAAGAGACACAAAACGACCATAAAGAGACACAAAACGACCATAAAGAGACACAAAACAACTACAAAGAGAAAGAAAACGACCATAAAGAGAAACACAACGGCCATAAAGATACACAAAATGACCATAAAGAGACACAAAACAACTACAAAGAGAAACAAAACAACTACAAAGAGAAACAAAACGACCATAAAGAGAAACACAACGGCCATAAAGATACACAAAACGACCATAAAGATACACAAAACGACCATAAAGATACACAAAACGACCATACAGAGAAACAAAACGGCCATAAAGATACACAAAACGGCCATAAAGATACACAAAACGACCATAAAAAGAAACAAAACAACTACAAAGAGAAACAACACGACCATAAAGAGAAACAAAACGGCCATAAAGATACACAAAACAACTACAAAGAGAAACAAAACGACCATAAAGAGAAAAAAAATGGCCATAAAGATACACAAAACGGACATAAAGATACACAAAACAACCATAAAGAGAAACAAAACAACTACAAAGAGAAACAAAACGACCATAAAGAGAAACAAAACGACCATAAAGATACACAAAACAACTACAAAGAGAAACAAAACGACCATAAAGAGAAACAAAACGACCATAAAGAGAAACAAAACGACCACAAAGAGAAACAAAACGACCATAAAGAGAAACAAAACGACCATAAAGATACACAAAACGACCATAAAGAGAAACAAAACGACCATAAAGACAAACAAAACGACTACAAAGACAAACAAAACGACTACAAAGAGAAACAAAACGACCATAAAGAGAAACAAAACGGCCATAAAGAGAAACAAAACGACCATAAAGAGAAACAAAACGACCATAAAGAGAAACAAAACGACTACAAAGAGAAACAAAACGACCATAAAGATACACAAAACGACCATAAAGAGAAACAAAACGACCATAAAGAGAAACAAAACGACCATAAAGAGACACAAAACAACTACAAAGAGAAACAAAACGACCATAAAGATACACAAAACGACCATAAAGAGAAACAAAACGACCATAAAGAGAAACAAAACGACCATAAAGAGAAACAAAACGACCATAAAGAGAAACAAAACGACTACAAAGAGAAACAAAACGACCATAAAGATACACAAAACGACCATAAAGAGAAACAAAACGACCATAAAGAGAAACAAAACGACCATAAAGAGACACAAAACAACTACAAAGAGAAACAAAACGACCATAAAGATACACAAAACGACCATAAAGAGAAACAAAACGACCATAAAGAGAAACAAAACGACCATAAAGAGAAACAAAACGACCATAAAGAGAAACAAAACGACTACAAAGAGAAACAAAACGACCATAAAGATACACAAAACGACCATAAAGAGAAACAAAACGACCATAAAGAGAAACAAAACAACTACAAAGAGAAACAAAACGACCATAAAGAGAAACAAAACGACCATAAAGAGAAACAAAACGACCACAAAGAGACACAAAACGGCCATAAAGATACACAAAACGGCCATAAAGATACACAAAACGGCCATAAAGATACACAAAACGACCATAAAGATACACAAAACGACCATACAGAGAAACAAAACGACTACAGAGACTCAAAACGACTACAAATACACACAAAATAACTACAAAGAGACACAACACTACCACAGACAAAAGTATTACATAGACACAAAATGACAACAAAGAGACTTAATACAACTGCTACAATGACACAAAACTACTACAGAGACAACACTACTACATAGACACAAAATGACTACAAAGAGATACAACACAACAACAAAATAAACAAAATGACTACAAAGAGACACAAGACAACAACAAAGAGAGCACACACTCTAAAGTCTAAACTGTTGTTCCTATGTGAGAGAGTGAGGCCTTTTGCAAGTGTTGCATAATAATATGAGGAATACGATCCTCACCACGAACACGTAACCCGAGCCTTTGCTAATTCTTAGCAGCGTGCGACTCCAGACGTTCGTACCTGAGAGCGGCTCCAGTGAGACCACAGCCCACGAGGAGTCACATGTCAGGATTTAAACCAACAACCTTCTGGTCGGACGCCAGCTTCTGTAACCGCTGGAGCTACTTCTGCTCTTTGTTATTGCGCAATAACCAAAGGCCTCACAGGCTAATGAGGCTGAGTTCTTCTGTAAAATGACGACTTTGCAGTCAGCAGGAGCACCAGCCTCTTTTCATTTATATTGTTTTCTCAAAGGTTTCACCAGTCAGTAAGTCAAGTGTATTTATATATTGCACTTATCACAGACGAAGGTCACAAAGTGCTGGACAGGAGTCGAAAAAACTCAAAAACTAAACATAAATTGACCCAAAGTGACCATAACATTACAACAGGTGAGAAGGCATTTCAAATACACAATAAAAGAAGGCGCAGTAAAATACATAAAGAAAAGCATGGAGAAAATAAATGAATAACAACAGATAAAAAGCATGCCATAGTAGTGCATTCATTTTACACAAACGCCAGAGTAAACATGTATGTGTTTCTATTTGCTAATATTCCACTTTCATAATACAAGTGCATCCTGTTATGTTTCATCCCGCTAGTCATTTTAACCTAAAGGTGTTTTTTTTCTTCATTTTGTCTGAGCATCGATATCACAGAGAGACCAATCGGATGTTACCAGATTGTTTGCATGTTTTTTATTTTGTCCCTTCAACATTTTTTCTACATGTGCTGCGTCACGTGACTTTTCCATGCGGCCGCGTGAATGCGTTTATTTTGATGTAATCAGTGAGATGTCCTCTCATTCAGCTGAGAGGCAGCAGTGACTCATGGGAGACCAATGTGTGTGTGTGTGTGTGTGTGTGTGTGTGTGTGTGTGTGTGTGTGTGTGTGTGTGTGTGTGTGTGTGTGTGTGTGTGTGTGTGTGTGTGTGTACGAGAGCTCCTGTTTTCACCAGTTTTGTTTTGAATACAAAACTTATTTTATGCATTATTTTATTTGACTTTTCTTTCTTTAGTGTTTGTTTTTATACGTATTATTTGTAACCTCATAATTTAGTGGGCTGCTCAAGGTTTTTTTATTTTGGCTCAACCGTTTTCGAAATAAGAACACACTATAATAAGAAAGAGAAAAAATATAAAATATAAAAACACTATACGGTGGTATATGTACAAGAAAGGTATTAGATTTTTTTTTCTTCTAAATAACAGTAATAAATATTCTAGTCCTGAGTGCTGTTACTGGATTGTGAAAAGAGGGAAAAGGGGAGTTATATGGTAATATTGCACATTCCGAGAAGTGGAAGAAAGTTATGTGGGGATATTGCACAGTTAGAATACGCATGGGTTCGATTCCCCGATCACGGGCGGTCCTTTTTCCTCCAGCTTCCTCTCACAGTCTAAAGACATGCAGCTCAGGGTAATGAAGGGATTCTTTATATAAATATGTCTCAACAAAGAGGCGTGAACAAGAGGCCGCCACAAATCAAAAAGCAACACGACTTCGACTGATTCATGAACCTCGTTTAGTTTAGAGAGGACTTCAGGTCTGTTTGCTGCATAGATGCTTACATCAGCGTAAGGTAGTGATGGTACAGCTGGTCTGTACACCACATTACCTTTCCTGTAGCTGCACCACAGACACACCTGGGTCCTCTATGTGTGTGTGTGTGTGTGTGTGTGTGTGTGTGTGTGTGTGTGTGTGTGTCTTTCAGGCACCTGTGTCGACGCGGCAGAACGGCCTCATGGGAATTCAAATGAGTGGCGGTCACATGGAAGGAAGGAAGCGTGAACGCCAAAGCAAACACAGACTCTGCCAATCAATGCACCAAGCTTAGCTTAGCTTAGCTTAGCCTGGCTGTTAGCGGTAGCTCCTTGTCGAGGCTGCTGCACAGATCAAAATGGCGTCGCTGTTGTTGATGAGGACATGTTGGTGTCGTTCAATCAGGCTGTTCTCATACCAGCATTCACAGCAAATCCATATGAAAATGAATACACTATAGTTCTTAGATTTCCCGAAAAACAATGAACCGCAAAGTATAACGACCCACAGGGAGTGGAGGGGTCAAACTAACATTGGTCTTTCGCCCCCGGAGGCCACAGTTTGTTTTCCCCGTGTGGAATGAGAAGTCAACCTTGATTTATTTGTCACGTAACTTCTGTTCATAAGTAACGCCACTTCCTCGATTATTTTAGCCCAGATAGTGATGTTTTCCTGAAGCTAACTAAGACTGTTACTGCATGTAACGAGCAACAATGTGCACGTGTTGCTGAAATTAGCTTGACTTTTTCATACCAACCGTTGCATGAGAATACTTTTCATTTAAAATGTACAAAATGCTTCCTCAGTAATTTAGAGACACAGAAGAATTTCCTCATCTACAAAGGCTTTTTTTTTTTTGCTTTAATGCAGCGTATTCCTTTTTTGTTTAAACTCCTCCATGCATTGAGAAACATGAAGACGACCACAAAGGGCAGTTACGAGGTCTTCCCCATAACGGCCACATTGCTTGCACACGGTGATGCGGTTAGCATGTCCGAGCTCGTTAGCGTACGCGGCATCCCGGCTTGTTATGACCGCGCTGACAATACTGTACGTGTCTGGAGGAGTTAGCCTCACGCCGCCGGCCCTTTGTGTGACTCCTAAAGGGTTATTGTCACAGTCTGTTACAGGACAATGCACGGGATAATGTCATGGATGCTGGAATTATCAGGGACCAGCGGACAGGAGGTATTTCGCCGTGGAAAAATAAAAAAACATGTTTTTTGGGGAGCCGGTGGAACCCACACGAGGATGGAGGTTTGGAAATGCCAGACACACGGAGCTTGTTGTGTATGTGAGCGGCAGTTTTTAAACTAAACGCAGGAGGACCGCATGTTAAACATGGAGGTGCACGGCTCCGGTCTCTACAGCTCAGGGCCCCGGACCAGGAAGTCGTACTCACAACTCTTAGTCCAAACCCATCAGCAGGAACGCGTGTTTCCTTCTTTAAAACATAATCAAAATTCAGAGTACAAGTAAGTCTCAAGTCGCGAGTCCTGATCTTTGAGTTTTAATTATTTTTTTATTATTCTTTGAACGCAAACAAACTCATCCTCGGCATCATTTGTTTCTCCAATGTCAGTAACGTTACGTCATAGTTTCGTGTTCTGGTTCTCTAGGGTGACCAGATTTGAGTTTGTGAAAAAGAGGACACTTCGTTGGGGGGGGGGGGGGGGGGGGGGTAGCAGTAGTGTGTAGCATGCCGTGAACTTACATTTACGTTGAGATCGGTCGACCAATGACAGTTCTCTCTACAGTCAGAGCTTGCGCAAGAAGGTGGAACGTGAGGGAGATACCATTTCCAAAACTTGTAAGGGGGTAATAACTATTTTCCCGAACGTAGCAAAATCCCGGACGTACCATTTCCAAAACTTGTAGGGGGTAATAACTATTTTCCCCGACGTAGCAAAATCCCGGACGTTTTTGGAATCCCTGCCGGACGCTTTTTTTAGGTCTCGAAAAGAGGACATGTCCGGGAAAAAGAGGACATCTGGTCACCCTAGGTTCTCATTGGTTCATTGGTTCACAAGAAGTGGACTTGGGTCCCTAAGTGTCTACCTGCTGGGAATGGATATTGTTAAGTTGATGACACAAAATCAATTGATTTGTGTCACACTTTCTAAATAATGTTCATCTTTGAGCCTGTGTGAAGGTCTCGAGTATTTCCAGGTGAAAAGGCTCAAGTGGTGACGTCACAAGTCATCGCTGTTAAAGTCCACTTGCTCTCCTCGCGGCTGCACGTCCTCCATGTTGAGCGGGTAGCTGTCAATCTGAACGTCCATTTATCTACTACCCCTCCCTCGCTTACAGTTTTTACAGGAAACGCGTGAATATGTGAAATCAGACGGCACTCTGCCAGCTGACTCATGGGAACATTAATATCTATAAATAAGAGACGCAAGCTGTACACATGCGCGTTGCTCCTGTTTAGTCATTTTAACATGAAGGTCTATGGGGGTGGACTCGGTTTAGGAGCCGGCCTCAAGTGGACATTTGAGGAACTGCAGTTTGTGGCACTTCCGATTTGGCTTTTTTGCACTACTGGATTGCTTTGGTTTTTCACGTGCATCATGAGTTTTCATTAAAATACCAACTATTTGAAATGAATCAATAGAGGTTGATATGAACTGGCCACAGCGTCGTCATTTATAAGTTCATGTCGGGATGGAAGTGTACTTTGTGTCTGTGTTTGTTGTTATTTCAGCTACATATCTATTTTAAAGCAATCCCACATCATATTCTCTGTCGGAGGATGGATGGCGCAATGAAAATACAATAAACGCTCACCTAAATGTTTAGAAATATGGTGAACATGAGTATCAGATCCGCTGACTGATCAGCATCTGCTTCTTCACCCCCTGCGGAGGCATTATGGACGGCAGCCATACCTCCAACATGACAGACAGGCGTTAATGACACACACATATTGCATTGTGCATTGATCATAATGCTATACTATTATGACATGGTTGACAGTTTGATGGCGCTGAAGAATGAGTTCAACCGCAAGCTGTTCTGCATAAACACCAGCAGTTAAAATAAACAGACGCCCGAGGTGACAACAGTTAATTATGGTTTACATGAAATAAAATGACGTGGCTCATCAGGCTTCCCTGCATTTCTTTAAATATTTCGTTCCTGATTCTTTGTTCGCGTCTCACTGTTACGTGAACGGGTTTTGTGATACCTCGTGTAGAGGTCACAGTGTTGAGGATACTGGAGAGAGGGCGGCAAGATGGCGCTTTCACTGACAGTTCCACTCTGCAGCACACGGCCTCGCCCACTGGCTCCGCCCACTGGCCTCACCGGGTTATTCAGGGTGAGGTGAGATTATTATAACAGAAGACATCAAAAACCACCATATGTTTAGGCCTCTGCTCGATATTTGCATCCCCAAACTAAAAAGGGTGTATCTCTGCAACCACTAGGGCGAACTTTTTTTTGGTAGCTTAGCACGACTCGTTCTTTTTTATGAGCTAAAGATTGTGTAGATGCGCGACTGTGGAGCGGGATGAAACGATAACAGGGTTCACCTTACGGCCTAGCCCTGTCACCAGTATCCTCAACACTGTGACGAAACCCGTTCACGTAACAGTGAGACGCGAACAAAGAATCAGGAACGGAATATTTAAAGAAATTCCGGGAAACCTGATGAGTCACGTCATTTTATTTGATGTAATTAACTGTTGTCACCTCGGGCGTCTGTTTAACTGATCTGCTGGTGTTGCTGCAGAACAGCTCGTGGTTGAAGTCCTATCATTCTTCAGAGCCATCAAACTGTAAACCATGTCATAATAGTATTGCATTATGAGCAATGCACAATGCAATATGTGTGTGTATGGTACAATAAGTATTGAACACGTTACCATTTCTCTCAGTAAATCTATTTCTAAAGTTGCCATTGACATGGCATTTATACTAGATGTCAGTAACAACCCAAATAATCCATACATACAAATAAAATCAAACAAATAAGTTCAGAAATGAATTTATGTGTAATAAAATGGGATGACACAGGAAAAAAGTATTGAACACGTTGACTGAAATGTTTTTAATACTTGGTACAAAAGCCTTTGTTGGTTCAAGACGCCTCCTGTTGGAGAAGCTAGTCTCATGCGTTGCTCATGCAACACAAAGTGGGAACTCTGGTCTTCAGCTCTTTCCATAGATGTTTTCCTGGATTCCAGTCAGCTGATTGGCTGGTTCGTTCTAGCAGCTTTATGTTCTTTCTCTGAAACCAGTTGAGCGTTTCCTCGGCCGTGTGTTTGGGATCATCGTCTTGCTGAGACGTCCAACCTCGAATGTCTCGGTCAATTTTTCCATTTATCCTTCCTTCAATGATATGAAGTTTGCCAGAGTCGTATGTTGAACCACAGCCCCTCCCCATGATGCTGCACCTCCAAGCTCCACTGCTGGTCTGCTGTTTTTGGGGTGATGTGCAGTGCCCTTTGACCTCCTAACATGGTGCATTATGGCATCCAAAGAGTTCCACTGCTCCTGCATGAATACTGCTACTGCATGAATACTGCTACTGCATGAATACTGCTACTGCATGAATACTGCTCATGAATACTGCTACTGCATGAATACTGCTACTGCATGAATACTGCTCATGAATACTGCTACTGCATGAATACTGCTCCTGCATGAATACTGCTCATGAATACTGCTCATGAATACTGCTACTACATGAATACTGCTACTACATGAATACTGCTACTACATGAATACTGCTACTACATGAATACTGCTCATGAATACTGCTACTACATGAATACTGCTCATGAATACTGCTACTGCATGAATACTGCTCATGAATACTGCTCATGAATACTGCTACTGCATGAATACTGCTCATGAATACTGCTACTGCATGAATACTGCTCCTGCATGAATACTGCTCATGAATACTGCTCATGAATACTGCTACTACATGAATACTGCTCATGAATACTGCTACTGCATGAATACTGCTCCTGCATTAATACTGCTACTGCATGAATACTGCTCATGAATACTGCTCATGAATACTGCTACTGCATGAATACTGCTCCTGCATGAATACTGCTACTACATGAATACTGCTACTGCATGAATACTGCTCCTGCATGAATACTGCTACTACATGAATACTGCTACTACATGAATACTGCTCATGAATACTGCTACTACATGAATACTGCTACTGCATGAATACTGCTACTGCATGAAACAAGCGTCTGTCCAGTTAGATGTAGCACGTTGTGAAGAGATTACTGCTAAAAACAAAATGGGGAAAAAGATTGAATTTAATGGATGTTGACGACACCAATTTGCAATGACGCAGGTGCCCAGTGGAAGTTTAACAAAACTTATTTTTAGTTTTTCCAGAGCTTTATTTGACGAGTTGTTACTTCTGGAATGAATCGGCTCCGACTCGACGTTGACTCAATCCCACACTTCTGGTCTGAAGGAGAAACGAACCCACTTTTAAAATGAAGGACTCGGATACCAACGGGTTTTGGGGATTTGAGCAAATATTTCAAGGGCAACAAACAACGACTTTTTGAGAAATATTATATTTTTTTCGGGAATAAGGGCAAACAAAAACAGAATATTTGGTGCCAAAAGGACTAAATGGCATAAGATTAAAAGATCCGACACACATGTATGCTGAAGCTAACACACAAGCTATCATTCTGATTATTTTTTTTACTTTTTGTAACCCACAACCTCCTCAGAACAATTTCTTTTGTCGAAAAACAGCTCTAGCCCCTGTTTCTTTGATCAAAATAAGTAAATCATTGAAAGCTTTCACTTTTCTAACCTCATCTTAGATTTGTATTTTTTTTAATTTTTATTTATTTTGTAGGTTATGTCGATTAATCGATTAACATTTGATTCCGGCGTCTCAGATTTCCTGCTTTTCTCTTATATGATAGATATCTTTCTCAGAGAAGTGAGTTATTTCTATTTAAACTAAGCAACAGGAACTTGGACAGCGCAGACTCTGCAAAGGCCGTTCCCTAAATTGAAAAAATTATAATCAAAATCAGGCTCACGGTTGTCTATAATTTAACAGAAGCATATAAACTGCTCTGGATTTCTTACAGTTTCCCGTAACAGTTTTCACCTGCAAACAATAAGAAACATGAATATTATTGAAAGGATAATGTTATTTTAAAGAACTTTTGGTTCCAACAGTGCAGTCCTTCAGCAGGACTACCAGCATGTTGTTCTCATCAAACCAAACGTAAAAAAAAAACTTTGGCTTTGACTCAAATTAAACTTCAACCAAAATAAAACGTTTTCCTTTCAATATTATCAAAGCAAATGTTTAAAGTGGCTTTAAACCAAGACAGACGGACGCATGCACATCCACATCTCACACTAAATTCCACCACAATGTCTTCATTATTCTCTCACACACACACGCACTAACACACACACACACACACACACACACACACACACACACACACACACACACACACACACACAGTGAAACGTGACTTCCCCGCTGAGCGCTTTGTGGATCTAACCTCTTTGTGCTTTCTCCTCTCACATTTAAACAAATACTTTAATATCATATAATATCTGCTCACAGCAGGAGGCAGAGAGACAGAAGTTCTGGGATAAAACCTTAAGATGTTTTTCTATGTGATGTTTAACTTCTTATCCAGTTGCATGTTTTAGCTTCGTGAGGTTGAGATGGTTTTATAAGGGAATAGTTTGTGTTTCAGCTTCCTCAATATATCTATATCTATATATATATAGATATATATATATATATATATATATATATATATATATATATATATATATATATATATATATATATAGATATAGATATATTGAGGAAGCTGAAATATATAGATAGATAGATAGATAGATAGATAGATAGATAGATAGATAGATAGATAGATAGATAGATAGATAGATAGATATATTGACTCTTAAATGATCAGGTGTCTTTTTTTTCAGCTTACCATAACCATAACTTACGTAACTTCGTTAACGTGCGCTTTACGAACACGTCATTCTCGGCCGCTTTGTTGTTTCGTGATGTAAACAAGCCACGTGGGCAATTTGTTGCTTTTGATTCTCTCTTCAATCATTTTATTTTCAAGCTCATAAAAGTTACACATTACCTCCAACTAGTCAAGAAAAAACATAAAACACTATAAATACTATTAAATAAATACAAATAACACACAACAGCATAACGACCAACAATCAGACGAGGACAGAAAACATGCAAGAAAACATAAATCATCATCCTGCTTTTGATTCTTAAACTATTATATATTTACGCTTTAAGAAAATGTAAAAAAAAAAAAAAAGAAATGTCCTTAATTCCTTGGGATGATCATATCGTCATATCATCAGCATATAAAAACTTTACCGCGTTGGACACAGCTAGAGGATGAAATATAGAACATTTGTAATTTGGGTGATTTTTGTTTAGTTCTAATCAAAGTGAACCAGCCGGCTGAGCGCCTGAACGCCGGCTTTGCTTTCAGTGAGCTGCTGTGAACATTTATCCGGCGTGTCCCTTCACCCCGGCCGTCTGCGGACTCGTATAGCTTTACACTCGGCTGACTGACGGGCCTCCACTGCTCCCGCTCGTCTCTTATTCATGCCGCTACGCTGCGACGGAGGATCACTTTCCTCCGCTCTCCTCCCGGCTCGTCCCACGCCGTCAACCTCTTCCTGAAGGACGACGACCAAATGATCACAGGGTTACAGACAGACTCTGTTTAAAATGAATAAACGCAATAAAAAATGCTGATAAATGACCTTCAGAGTACAGACTTTAGTTTCAACTTAAAGGAGCTCTTTCTAATTGTGAGACAAACTTGTTAAACTGTCATTTAGAGTGAATGTCGTAGAGAAGAATGTGCAGCTCCAGTTTGCTTTAAGATTGTTTAGTTTATTTACATCTAGAATCACACTGGTAAGTGAGGGCCATGTTCAGGGCCGCATGTTGGAGATGTGTTTCATGAGATCTCACAGACACAATATATCAGACCCAAAATGTTGGATCTGAAAGTATCCTCACACAACGCTTCGCGTGATACCTCACGAAAAAGGTTACTTTGGATTTTTGTGTGTGTTTTTCTACAAAAAGTCCAGCAACACGTGTCCATTTCTGCTCCTTACTTGCAAACAGTCTCATCGAAATATGCTTCCGTCTTCCGAAGAAACAACTTAGTTACATTCAGGCACCTATTCATTCGGGTTAACTAACAGGTTAAGCTAACAGTCTGAAAAGCTACAATGTGATACAATGTTTAATACTGTATTTAAATCAAATGAAAATGTCACCAACTCTGGTGTGTTTTGTTCAGAAATGCAACGACATATTCTCACATTACTTACTGGTTTCTTCCCAGAGCAACGGTGGCCAAAGATCATGAAAATGACAGTTTAAATATCTACAACTGCTGGTGACAACATGAACCCGTCGTGCGGGAGAGTCGTGTCTTTCTGTTAAGCAACATTGATATCAGATGTCTTTGAAATAAATATTTGCAATGTGAATACACAATGGGGGGGAACACCAGTTTGCATCCGTATTGGGAAATCAATGTGATTTATTACAGTCCACCGAAAACGTTGAGAATCATTCGTCCAAAATGGTTTGCTTCCTCTTTTCCGCCCTTGATTCAGGAAAGACTCATTATGACTGCAGGTGAGACACCGGCTCACGCTGGACCGTTTTACAGGCGGTGTGGCTTGGATAACGACCTTGAATTCAACTTCTGAGGTCAAGTTGTTCTGTTGGGTTTTGGTGGCCTGTTGGTTACGGCCGCTGTGTGATCGAGTGGCAGCTGAACTTGAAGAGAAGGTCTTCTGAAGCACCGTGCACATGTTTGGAAAAATTTCAAATCAAATTGTTACCAAGGACCAGTGGTGTATAGTAACGAAGTAGAAATACTTCGTTACTGTACTTAAGTAGTTTTTGGGGATATCTGTACTCTACTTCACTATGTATATTTCTGTTTACTTTTACTTTTACTTCACTACATTTTGCAAAGAAAAATGATACTTTTACTCCGATACATTTCTCCTGAAACCTTCGTTACTCGCTACAAAATCAAATCTATCTTTAGAAAAAGAAAAAAAAACATCGGGGACTGTGGTGGAACACAGACTCCACCAAGCAGGTTTTGCGAATCACAATATTTTGCATTTTCCCTCTGCATCCTCTAGTCCAGCGCTCCCAAACCTTTATGCGTCACGGACCGGTTACGTGAAGACAATATTTTCACAGACCGGGTCCGACCTCGGAGAGACGGGAGACAACGACACCCAACGTGTGTTCGTTATGTCCAGTCTACTGACTCTACTCCTAACTAAACCTTTAGTCCAGTCTACTGCTAACTAAACCTTTAGTCCAGTCTACTGCTAACTAAACCTTTAGTCCAGTCTACTGCTAACTAAACCTTTAGTCCAGTCTACTGCTAACTAAACCTTTAGTCCAGTCTACTGCTAACTAAACCTTTAGTCCAGTCTACTGCTAACTAAACCTTTAGTCCAGTCTACTGCTTAACTTATAACGCGCTGCACAAAGACAGGATGTTGAAATGGAAGCAGGTTTTCATGCTTTTTTGGCGATCTCAGGATACTCTGCCTTGGTTTCCAGATCACCGACAGAGTTGTAACAGACTTACGTTTCATTTTTAGAGTAACGTAACATCTTGACATGTGTCAAGAGATTCCGTCTGAGGTTACCACAGACGGATGTATGCGGTCATTTTTCACAATAAAACATCTTTCCGGCCTTGATTTTTTTTTATTTAATTGAAATGTTTCATTCATTCTTTCTGTGGCCCGGTACCAAGAGACCCACAGACCGGTACCAAGAGACCCACAGACCGGTACCAAGAGACCCCCAGACCGGTACCAAGAGACCCACAGACCGGTACCAAGAGACCCACGGCGGGCGGAATGAGCATACTTATAACCACACTGTTACAAGTCCTTCATAGTGTCATATTGCTTTTTGGAGAATTATGATGATAAGTTCATAGTAGATGCAAAAGTATACTTAGGTACAATATATTATGTTGAACATAATATATATGGATGGATCCCAGCCAACCCAGTTATTTTATCAACACAACTCCTGGTCCTTGGTCATGGTGGCCACAGCACTTAAAAGAATAAACTTAATAATTTTCAAAATTCTGACCCTTTGCTTTTTTATTAAAAGCATGTACTTGTACTTTTACTTTCAATACTTAAGTACATTTTATATCAGAAAAATACTTTTGATACTTAAGTACAGAAAATATCAGATACTTTAAGACTTTTACTCAAGTAGTATTTTAATAGGTGACTTTTACTTTTACTGGAGTAATTTTCCAGTAAGGTATCTTTACTTTTACTAAAGTACGGCTTTTGGGTACTTTATACACCACTGCCAAGGACTCATTCTGTATTTCATTGCTTTTAACAGTGAGTGTCATCTCTTGATTTGCAGTATCAAGTAACGGACTCAGTAGGTGTCGTATTGCAATCGAAACTCTTCAGGCGTCCGGCAGTTTATATAAGATGATGTACTTTATTCTTTTACTGCTTAGTCTGAGGAGTAAAAGCCCTGTAGGCCTCTTTCCCACATGTATTAGTGGCCTGCTGCTGTTTGGCCGCTTCAGGATACTTCAGGAAACTGTTCTGTTGTCCAGCATCCGAAATGAAACCAACTGGAACAAGGAGGAACGGCTGCCTTGGAGGCTTCATACACTTTGGCCCAGATATGGTGATGACATTTGGGTAAGAGCTGGCAGAAATTCTGTAAAATGTCAGAAATGAAAATGCAGGAGCCTACTTTTTAAATGTAATCTCCTCTGCTGCACCAGAACCTGTAAACACGTTTTTAGCCACACAAAGCAAGAGGTGGTTGTCGCTCCAACACTCAACAACCACCATAAATGTGTCTTGTGTGCGTCCAACAATGGGGACCCTTTTGTATCAGGTCACAGGGTACAAATCAAGAAAAGAACATGGTATAAATCCCCCCCCAAAGAAAAAAAAACATAATAGGTATCAAATTAAACATACAAATCAGGGCTACAATAATATATATTCCCCATGTACAACCTCTAAACACAGGAAGCCTCAGGGCCTCAGGAAGCAGGCGGTGAGCTCCAGGCCCAGAACCACGGACGGACCCTGGTCTCCGTCTGCAGTGGAACTTCCCGACAAAGTTGATGGACAGGTCATCGTGGCAATAGAGTATCACCATTTCATAACCATGAAAAAGTTCCTTGTCGTAGCTTTAGCATGTACGCTAACTGAATGTTCACATAAAAGTCGTCCCTTTGTCAAAATGGTCATATTAAGTACATCAACAAGATTTAGAGATTTAAAAAATTTCCCTGAATATGTTGGACTTTGACATTATATTAAGGACACACCTGGTTTCTAAGCATGCTGTCTTCAGGGTCTGGCCTCTTTATCAGACATTTGTCACTCCGAGTGAGCCGGCTCCGTTACTCGTGTTCCTTTTCTTTATAAGTAGTGTCAATGTTGAAATGTGAAGGCCTAATGTTAGCGGCTCTGTTTGTGTGTGTGTGTGTGTGTGTGTGTGTGTGTGTGTGTGTGTGTGTGTGTGTGTGTGTGTGTGTGTGTGTGTGTGTGTGTGTGTGTGTGTGTGTGTGTGTGAGTTAAAGATTCAACAGTCCCAGAGGGGAACCGGGTTGTTGATGTAGCATTTGGTCTGAATGCAGAGCATTATTTTGCTTTGTGTTGGTTGGTAATAGTACCCGGCACAGTGTGTGTGTGTGTGTGTGTGTGTGTGTGTGTGTGTGTGTGTGTGTGTGTGTGTGTGTGTGTGTGTGTGTGTGTGTGTGTGTGTGTGTGTGTGTGTGTGTTTGTGTGCATGCGTGCGTGCAAATCATATCCAGTGTCTTAGTTCTGAATCGTTTATTTATCTGGTTCAGTCCCAGCTGTAGCGTTCGCTCCTGCATGTTCTTGCTCAGCGTCCACTGGGTGCGACCCAAAAGTATCCCGCGTTATGTAATGTCTTTACTATTTCATCATTCTGTCTAATTTTAGAACGGAGCTCTGCTTTTGCCTTCCGTCTCCTGCTGAATCGATCCAGAGTGTTTCTCTGGGAAAAAAAGCGGGCGTTCCTCACGTGTCGAATGGCGGGTCGACCATAACGAGGCGCCGCCGTCTCCGTTATGTCTGCCGTTAAAATACAGTGAATAAAGACCAAACGCCCGCTGGACAACAAAACAGGTTTCCTGTAAAAAACCTTTTAAAATGTCACAGATGCGCGCAAATGTGCCCCAATGCAAATGTTGGAGACCTCGCCTGAATGTTCTCTGTTCTAAACCCTCTCTAACTTTGTTCTGCTTCACTTCATCAAAGTCAACCTTTGCAGAGAGAATGTTCACATGTTGTGATATGATTTGAGTTAGAGAATGTTCACATATTGTGTTATGATTTGGGTTATTGAATGTTCACATATTGTCCTATGATTTGGGTTAGAGAATGTTCACATATTGTGCTATGATTTGGGTTAGTGAATGTTCACATATTGTGCTGTGATTTGGGTTAGAGAATGTTCACATATTGTGCTATGATTTGGGTTAGAGAATGTTCACATATTGTCCTATGATTTGGGTTAGAGAATGTTCACATATTGTGCTATGATTTGGGTTAGTGAATGTTCACATATTCTGCTATGATTTGGGTTAGAGAATGTTCACATATTCTGCTATGATTTGGGTTAGAGTTGGACCTTACAGCTGCATCATTTCAAAGAAATAATCATCCTGAAAGTGCTTTATTTATAGGCGGACCTGAAACCTTTTCATTTTTTTTCTGTGTGTCATCTTCATTTACTCTTAACCAGTAACATATAGACTGATATTTACACATCTGAACAACATCTCACATGTGTACCTATTATTATAACACCAACATTATTCAAATAGCCCTAGTGGTTGCAGAGATACACCCTTTTTAGTTTGGGGATGACATTTTCGAGGAAAGGGCCTAAAAATAGGGTGGGTTTCTTTTGGTTAAAGACGGTTGAAGGAAGCCCCAAGCCAAACGCTGAGGTATGAAGATAAATGTGAACATATAGTCATATATAAATACATATACACTCCTTTGAGTACTGTGACATGTTTCAGGTTGCAGCCCACAGTTTATTCTGGATTCAACACTTTTCGCCCCCCATATTTTTTTTGTGCTCTCATATCCGTGCTGTACACGCTCTATGACGCCGGTGTCTTTGTTGCACTATTAACATATTTATGATGCGTTGATCACAATACACTATGATCCTGCAAACACAGGTCAGAGTGACCAGCCATTATGACGTTTTGTGTGTATTGTTATAAAGCAGTGAGGATATTTATCAGTCCTCCTAACTACTATTATGAGCGGATTGTACAGTATTATAATGAGACTGTTTATAATGCGATATAGATATGGGCGTCACACAGGAAGAGAATGAAATGCCTACTGTTGGAAATCATCCTAAAAAACAAATTAAACAAAGGAAGCCAGTAAAATGTCAATCTGATTGCATTCAGCAATTTAGGACTCCTTACACCGGTATCGTAACGCAAGTGTGCATGTGGGCATGTAGCTGGCATGTAGCTGGCATGTAGCTGGTATGCAGCCGGCATGTAGCCAGTATGTAGCTTGCATGTAGCCGGCATGTAGCCGGCATGCAGCTGGCATGCAGCTGGCATGTAGCTGGCATGTAGCTGGCATGCAGCTGGCATGTAGCTGGCATGTAGCCGGCATGCAGCTGGCATGCAGCTGGCATATACCCAGCATGTAACTGGCATGCAGCTGGCATTTATCTGGCATGTAGCCGGCTGGCCCGTCATGTTCTAAGCTCAGTTTACAGAAGAAACAGTACAAACAAAGATGTTAGAATGAGAGGCTATAAACGGACAAAGGAAGTGAAATGAGAGTCATCTAATGAAGCACGACATTGATCACATGATGCTCTGATTGTTGGGGGATTTGTCTTGTTTTCTAAGAACGTCGTGACGGCTTCAGCTGTGTGTGTGTGTGTGTGTGTGTGTGTGTGTGTGTGTGTGTGTGTGTGTGTGTGTGTGTGTGTGTGTGTGTGTGTGTGTGTGTGTGTGTGTGTGTGTGTGTGTGAGAGAGAGCAAGCTTTGTTATCAGAGACTCGTGTGGGTCAGCTCAAGTTCACATTACACCTGTTCTCATTGTCCTCAAAGTGTCTGTCAGACAGAAAGAGAGAAGGAAAGGAAAAGAAAAGACAGCGAAAAAAAAGATTATCAGAGAAACGGAAGGAAGAAGCCTACGTCAACGGGTAGAAAGCCTAACGCCTTTGCAACTTTGGAAAATATAACAATTAATCTGATTTATATTGCGCTTTCCATATTATAGAATGAAATGGAAAATAAAAACAAGCAGTACGTGTGTGTGTGTCAGGTTAATTCACTAATGGGCACTCTGGTTGAATCGGTTGGATATTTTCTTTTACGTACAAGTTGGACAAAAAAATAACAAAATAAGTCAGAGTTCAAAACTCCCGAGTCACACCCCAAAAAACGGGGGCTGAATTCTTCATCAGGAGGTCTTCCTCACTCTCCAAGTCCTCGTACTCCCATGAATCAATACCAGAGCCACTGATGTGACATAGCAAAAAAAACAATATTTCTGCATTTTCACTCGCAAAGCAAGTTTGCATGAGAGCACAGATGAAAACTGACCACCAAAATGTCCGCCGAAATCTAACATTTCTTATAAAGCCCCACTTGAACCAATAGGAGCTTCATGCCATGACTGACTGACTACATTACCCAACTAGAGTCTACGTTGAAGGCCAGGGTCAGCCTCTCTTTCCTTACGTGGCTCAAGCCTGTCACGTCGTACAGCTCAGATGACAGGCGTTTCGTATACCCAATGAAATTGCCTAAAAAACGGGTCTAAACAAGAGGGGGTGGAGATAATCACAACAGGCTTCAAGCTTCATGAGAACAGACCAGCTGCTGACAGCTCCTCAGTTTGGCATTGAAGTAGCACGGAAATGCATTTATACTTCATTTTCTCTGTGTCAGCAATACTGGTAGTAAATATGAATAGTACCTCTATAAGTTTGCAAGACTATACGCATTTTAATAGGTATATAGTATATATATCATGAATATTTTCAGTCTCAAAATGGAAAAACGCCTAGACATTTCATTAGAAAAACATGTGTAAAATATACATTTTCTGTGGGATTGATATCTACTTTTTACTTAGACTAGATAAGGCTTCAGGCTATTGTCCCATTGTGTTTTCCAGTTCATAAGTCCCATTTATAGTCATCTATAGGCATCTACTTGAAAAGAAATGTTCAGGCGGAAATAAAAACCTTATACTTTATAGTGTGTTCAAACTTATGATAAAACGATATTCCACACTTGTTTGGTATGTAATGGAACCCCTCTGTTGTGGAACCAGAGGCGTTCAAGGTCCAGGAAGAAAGTTAGGGCATTTTGGCTCTCAGCGGATCTAAAATTACGGTTCACAAAATGTGCATTAAATGAATTACTAAAAATATTTAACTTCACTTAATCAAAGTCAAACTGTGCAGAGACACTGTTAAGACATAGTGCTCTTAACTGGTCTCACAAGTGTTTTCTGTATATTATACCTTTTGAAATTATTCAAATAGCCCTTGTGGTTGAGGAGATATTCTGTATGTAGTATGGGTATGCTAACCATTCGCAATCTTTAAGAAAACATGGCTGTGGCTCAACTGGGGCTAAAGAGGTTTTAAACTATTCAGTATTGCTCGGTAGTGAAAGTTGACGCATCCTCCTGCATCAAGACTTTCACACTAAAGTATTGAAAACGAGTTGTAAACATGTAATCACATTCAGCTGTGCACACTTTGAATATAAAATAAATAAAAGTAATAATAAATTAAGTATAAAAGTAACAATGTAATAATGTAATAATCCATACAGCACATTTCAGTCTTCCATGTTTTTCATTTACTGAGACAGAGCTCAATACATGTCTTTTGGGCTCCTTGTGTGCAACGGGAGGCCTTCTGGAACGAATGCCGCTCTGAGCCGCTTGGCGGAGCACCTGCAGAGGTGCAGGCGCCGCTCGGTAGGGAGCCTCTGGAAGTGGAGGGGTGACGTGAATACTATCCCCCATGATGCCGTGGGGCCTTTGCCCTAAACCTGCTGCTCGCAGGATGAGGCTGAGGCACCCCGGTGGTTTTGGAACAAGCGTTCACAATAGTTTGGAGATGCTGAATACTCTCGCTTTTCTTTTAGGCGTGCGTCTGTACTCCAGCTTTGCAAACTATCGGCTGGTTGTGAACAGCTGCTGACACAGAAGCATCATCAGCATCATCAGCATCATCATCATAAGCAGCATCATCATAAGCAGCATCAGCAGTGCAGAGTGTGAGCTTCAACTCTGGGGAAATAATAAGAGGCAACAAATTCACACACTTCTGTCTCACCATTTGCCTTCAGGATACATTTTTTATATTATAAATAAAATAAAAAGCAATCTGAATGGTAATCTATCTCCAATTCCAGGAACAAAAGTCGGGTCTACCTTCCCACCTCGAGGTGCTCTGTGCTCAGCTTTCACGTCATGCTCTGTGTTCGGTGTCTGATGAGTGAACCTTTAAGCAAAAGCATTGCTATGTTTCAAAACAATGCTGCAAATATGATCTTTGGAGAATAACCCAAACGGTGACACGGTAATGGGGTGAAAAGGCACATCATTTTATTTTTTGGGTGATCCGAGCTGCGAGCAGAGCTGTGGTTAATTCCTCTCGGGTTGCACCAAGAACCCAAGGGGCCTTAGGTTGGACCCCCTGTGAGGTTTTGGATCAAAGTTTACTCCATTGTTCGTCTCCGAGATTAAGATTAATGGTCTCTTTAGGGGTCTGCCATAATTCTGCTGACTCAGCGAGAGCCAGATCTCATTTCCTTCAGTTTTTTAAAGTGGAAAAATCCAGCAGTTTGCGTTCTTGCAGAGATTATCTAGCAAATGCCCTCGCTCGCCAATATATAATTAAGGAGACATTGTTATTATTTCACGAGGGCCTAAACGTTGCCCAACACAAGCTAAAGCCCCCCTCAAACCCTATAGTGTGTCCACGCTGCCTGCCCTCTTTATAGTTATGCCCTAAATAGTACTTTATTGTATTTCTATGTATCTCAACCACTCACCAATCGATCTGCCTTCTTCTTTCATGGATGTTTTTCAGAATAAAGTCTCTTAGTGAACACTGAGCCCTCATGATTTTGGCTAACTTTAAGCCCCTGGTAAATAATGCAGGTATGTGAAAATCAGAACCACATCTTGTTTGTTTGTTTATTTGTTTGTTTGTTTGTCCCTGTAGGCCTCCGTGTTTGTACCTTTAGAGGAGAGAACACAGGGGCCACAGTACGATGGAGCAACCTGCAAACATGACCTGACTCCAGTGGGTGTACATTATGCTATTGTTACACAATATGTGAATGTTCACAATATGTGAACATTCTCTAACCCAAATCATAGCTCAATATGTGAACATTCTCTAACCCAAATCATAACACAATATGTGAACATTCACTAACCCAAATCATAGCACAATATGTGAACATTCTCTAACCCAAATCATAACACAATATGTGAACATTCTCTAACCCAAATCATAACACAATATGTGAACATTCTCTCTGCAAAGATTGACTTTGATAAAGTGAAGCAGAACAAAGTTACAGAGGGTTTAGAACAGAGAACATTCAGGCGAGGACTCATTGGGGCTCATTAGGGCACATTTGGGCTATTTTAATGTTTTCATGTACCTAACCATATCTTTCACTTGTATATTACTTCTGGTGTTCAATACATCCAAAATACAGCAGTTTTTGGGCTTTTATAAAAAAAAAATCATAAAACAACCTATGATTTACAGTTTTATATCAAAATCGCTCAGTTTCCCCGCCTAGGGGGCGAAGGGTTAATAATTGGTTAAAGAAAAGAAACACTCTTAACAGTGACATAAAGCCATATGACAACTATTTTGTGCAGGTCTGTTCCATAAAATCCAAATAAAAATACATCTTAATTGCAGGTTGTAATGCAACAAAATAGGAAAAAGAATCCAAGGGTGATTTCAAGACACATTGGACAGTTCAAATGTCTTGCGAAGGCTCTGCCGCTTGTTTCGCATTAAAAGTTCGACGCAAATGAGTTTAATGTTGATATTGATCTCTGGCCGCAGCCAAAGCAGCTGTTTGCAAATGTTGCCGGATATTTGCACAGGCTGGCCAGGGATTTTACTGAGAGGTACATATCTGCACAGGTTCAGCAGTGTGTGTGTGTGTGTGTGTGTGTGTGTGTGTGTGTGTGTGTGTGTGTGTGTGTGTGTGTGTGTGTGTGTGTGTGTGTGTGTGTCAATGAAACTGAGAGACAGAAGAAGTAGTGAGAGTGAGCTGGAGAGATGGATGGATTAAGTGGTTTGGTATCGGATGTTTCTGAGTGAGCCAACTGGCAGCCATGATCCCTTCTCCTATTCCATATAGAGACACACACACACACACACACACACACACACACACACACACACACACACACACACACACACACACACACAGGTTGTGTTTGAATTGGGTCGGTACTTACTGGCAGAGACTACCAGCACATCAAATCCTTTAAACAGCTCAAGAGTGATGTGAAAAAATGACAGCAAAAAAATCTTTTGGAAAACATTTTGCTTTTCCCTTGAGAAGTGTAACTCGAGCCAATGCAGTGTGTAATGCAAGTGTCTCACACTTGCATTCTCTCTCCTGACCACCAGGGGGCGACTCCTCTGGTTGTATAGAAGTATATGCTTCATGTGTTAAAGCTGCATTCTCTCTCCTGACCACCAGGGGGCGACTCCTCTGGTTGTATAGAAGTATATGCTTCATGTGTTAAAGCTGCATTCTCTCTCCTGACCACCAGGGGGCGACTCCTCTGGTTGTATAGAAGTATATGCTTCATGTGTTAAAGCTGCATTCTCTCTCCTGACCACCAGGGGGTGACTCCTCTGGTTGTATAGAAGTCTATATAAATGACTCTACTTCTCTTGATGTATTCCCTCAGTAAACATTGTAAACATGAGTTTATGTCTCAATCTCTAGTTTCAAGTCTTCTTCAATAAATTATTATATTTTAGTAAACGATGGTCCCATTTTGAGTAAAATAGACCATAAAGCAGTGCATGCTTCAGGGCGGGGCTACCTGTTGATTGACAGATCGCTACCCGAGATGTATACAGAGACTCCTCCTCATTCCAAATACGGTCACTTTCGTTCACTGGCTGCAAAAAGCCAAGATGGCCGACGGCCAAATCGTCAAACTCGAGGCTTCAAAACATCAGTCCACAAACAAACGGGTGACGTCACGATGACGCCGCCCACTTCTTACACACAGCCAATGATACGAGCTCGCAGTCGCATTGTGACGCCATGACAACACTTTTAAGCGCGGTCATGTTGCGTGCACTTTAAAGTGCACAGTCCTTTTTGAGAAGCTTTCCTGTAACTCATCACATCAAAATGTGTACTTATGTCTTATCGGCTTATGTAACCGTGAGTGCCGTAAGCCTATTTCTAAATATAGCTGCGTGTACATAAAATCTATTAGCCCGCAGCATGGAGCTAATGTTTAATATAAAGAGCACATTTATTGACCCGGACTTTGTGTTCTCTTGGCTTTACTTTGCATACTTTGTCTCGCTTCAGTTGTTTTCTGCATATTTATAAGCATATTTTGACGCTCAGTTTATACTTCGAATAAATATTTTGCAGCCAAATCACATACATAGTTTACAGGATATTCAACCTCCGTATGATGCATGTGATACTCTTTCTGTACAGGTCTCGTACAAAGGCCATAAAGCATGAACATGAGATGAGGCTTTACAGATCATTATTATTCCTCCTCGTCATGGTGGAGGTTGGTTTATGGCTGTTTCCAGTCTGTGAGCATATCTGTTTATTTTTTCCAATCCAATGTGCTAATAAGTTAGCTTCGTATTTTCGGTACATATATGGTAAAAATCTTCTGATGCAACTTTCTGCAAGAAAGCTTATTTCCCAAAACTCTTTCCTTTTAACCCTCTGTCCACCAGAGCCATGTTTACACGGTCAGTTATCCAACCATCAAAGGATGAGACCCGCATGACAAATGCATTCCTATTAATAATAATAAGGTGTAGAGTGGGGGAGATATTATTAGAGGTTTCCACAGTTCACAGGAACTTGACTCCACCGTAGCTAATCGCCGGTGTAGCCGGCAGGAAGATCTGAGGCGTGTCGGCCGGCGGGCGTGAGGCCTGCTGAGCCTCCGGCCCGCGGCCGCAAATCTCCTGTGGAACGCCGCGCTGACAGACGCCGGCATGTGTCCGGCAACGGCTGGACGAGCGGCGGGGAACCGGATCGCTGTGGTTTTATGTTTTTCATATGGTCAACCCTGGCAGTTAAAGACACGTGAACAAGTAAATATATGTACAGATATACCCAACGTGTGTTCGCATTCTGAAGGAGACGTAGAAGTGTGAAGCTGACGAGATAATACGGCCGGTTATGTTTTCTCAGCTGCATCAGTTAGTCACGGTATGAAGCCAATGTGGAGGAACGGCAATTATAATACACTTATCCCTATTAATCTAATATACGTAATCCCTTATTCTAATACAGTAATAAGCCATGTGTTATTCGTCTAATTATTTCAAGGACAGACACACAGAACTATTTATGTCTGAGGGCTACTAGACAGGGATGCCAATGCAGACATCTGTCAGGGTTTGATGTTAAAGCTGCATTCTCTCTTCTGGCCACCAGGGGGCGACTCCTCTGGTTGTATAGAAGTATATGCTTCATGTGTTGAAGCTGCATTCTCTCTCCTGACCACCAGGGGGTGACTCCTGTGGTTGTATAGAAGTCTATGCTTCATGTGTTAAAGCTGCATTCTCTCTTCTGGCCACCAGGGGGCGACTCCTCTGGTTGTATAGAAGTATATGCTTCATGTGTTGAAGCTGCATTCTCTCTCCTGACCACCAGGGGGTGACTCCTGTGGTTGTATAGAAGTCTATGCTTCATGTGTTAAAGCTGCATTCTCTCTCCTGACCACCAGGGGGTGACTCCTCTGGTTGTATAGAAGTCTATGCTTCATGTGTTAAAGCTGCATTCTCTCTCCTGACCACCAGGGGGTGACTCCTCTGGTTGTATAGAAGTCTATGCTTCATGTGTTAAAGCTGCATTCTCTCTCCTGACCATCAGGGGGTGACTCCTCTGGTTGTATATAAGTCTATGCTTCATGTGTTGAAGCTGCATTCTCTCTCCTGACCACCAGGGGGTGACTCCTCTGGTTGTATAGAAGTCTATGCTTCATGTGTTAAAGCTGCATTCTCTCTCCTGACCACCAGGGGGCGACTCCTCTGGTTGTATAGAAGTCTATATAAATGACTCTACTTCTCTTGATGTATTCCCTCAGTAAACATTGTAAACATGAGTTTATGTCTCAATCTCTAGTTTCAAGTCTTCTTCAATACAGCATGATGTTCATTTAGTAAATGATGGTCATTTAGAGTCAAACAGACCATAAAGCAGGGAACGCTTTAGGGCGGGGCTAAAGGTGATTGACAGGTATACGTCACTCCTCCTTGCTCCAAATATGGTGACTTCGGTTCATTGGTTCACAAAAACAAGGCGATAGGAATCGTGTTTTCGTTACTTCAAACATATCCTCTCCACTGAGTCGGTCGCCATGTTTCTACGGAAGCCCAGAGCGGACAAACCGAACACGGCTCTGGTTGCAGTCCTCAAACTCACCGCTTGATTTGCTGCTAAATCCTGCACACTGGCCCTTTAAGCCCGACGCATCACCAAAGGAATGACAACCGCACGGCAGACATGTTTGAAGCATTGAGTTGGACAAGAGACACGACGACGACCTCTGACCCCTCGTGGGGTCGGGTTACACGCAGGGCTTCCACATTGATGTTGGGTTGTTTTTCAGAGCTTTATTTACTCAGGGTGCCCTCAGGGTTCATGACCTCTGATTCACGGCCCGTCACTCACTCCTCAGGGCCGGACGCACACGTCACACGTGTGTGCTCACCAACACGCAGACCTCAGACCAGCCGCACGGTGTTGAGTCTGTGTGGATTGTGAAGGACGTCATGGACCTGCTCTATCTGAAGAGCGTCTCCAGAAAACCTCTGTTATGATTTGACGCCGTATGAGTAAATTACATTTTATATATTATCAGCCGCAGCTGTGCGTGTTACTTCTTCTTCTTCTTCTTCTTCTTCTTCTTCTACTACTTCTTCTACTACTTCTTCTTCTTCTTCTTCTTCTTCTTCTTCTTCTTCTTCTTCTACTACTTCTTCTTCTTCTTCTTCTTCTACTACTACTACTTCTTCTTCTTCTTCTTCTTCTTCTTCTTCTTCTTCTTCTTCTACTACTTCTTCTACTACTACTTCTTCTTCTTCTTCTTCTTCTTCTTCTTCTTCTTCTTCTTCTTCTTCTTCTACTACTTCTTCTACTACTACTTCTTCTTCTTCTTCTTCTTCTTCTACTACTACTTCTTCTTCTTCTTCTTCTTCTTCTTCTTCTTCTTCTTCTACTACTTATTCTACTACTACTTCTTCTTCTTCTTCTTCTTCTTCTACTACTACTTCTTCTTCTTCTTCTTCTTCTTCTTCTTCTTCTTCTTCTTCTTCTTCTTCTTCTTCTACTACTTCTTCTTCTTCTTCTTCTTCTTCTTCTTCTTCTACTACTACTTCTTCTTCTTCTTCTTCTTCTTCTTCTTCTTCTTCTTCTTCTACTACTACTACTACTACTACTTCTTCTTCTTCTTCTTCTTCTTCTTCTTCTTCTTCTTCTTCTTCTTCTTCTTCTTCTTCTTCTTCTTCTTCTTCTTCTTCTTCTTCTTCTTCTTCTTCGCAATGACAGAAGCAAACACACGGCTTTATGAATCCATTTGCTAGAAATGCATTTTTTCACATTTATTTTGTGTGTGTGTGTGTGTGTGTGTGTGTGTGTGTGTGTGTGTGTGTGTGTGTGTGTGTGTGTGCTCTACACACAGTTTGAGTTGTGAGTCCCGGAGTGTGTAACGGTGGCTGGAGACAAGAGAATACATGCCAAGAGAATAATCTGTTAAAACCGTTTACATGCATCTGGATATGTACTGTACGTGTGTGTGTGTGTGTGTGTGTGTGTGTGTGTGTGTGTGTGTGTGTGTGATTAGGTAACAGTTCCTGTTAGCCTTCAGGCTTAGTCTACTTCTTCATAACACACACACACACACACACACATATATATATACATATAGGCACACACACACACACACACACACACACACACACATATATATATACATATAGGCACACACACACACACATATATACGTATAGGCACACACACACACACACATATATACGTATAGGCACACACACACACACACACACACACACACACACACACACACACACACACACACACACACACACACACACACACACACACACACACACACACACACACATATATAGGGGTTTCTGAGTACAATGAGGAGTATCGCCCTCTGTCAACACGGCGCTGCTTTAGCTGCTGAGTTAGCGATGAGGGGAACTTGTTAGTTCGGCTGTTTGCTCAGCCGAGAGTCAAACAGCTCAACGTCAGGTCTCTTGGTTTTGTGTTCATGTCTGATTTTGTCCTGAGAAACACACAAAAAAAACCTCTGTGAACGTTAATTAGGGTCCTTTTTGTGGTGGACACATAGATTACAGGCAAGATTAGTGTGGAATATCAAGAAATACCACTTATGGTGGTTCCAACCAACACGGGACTGTCAACCTCGAGACCCGTGTGCCGAAGCCCCCTAAAATAATAAATAATAAATAATTTAGCTTGGCTTTTTTTTATTTTGGTGATGTCATTAAATTAAACTATTGTTTCTCACATGGACAAGTTATTTATAACTCTAACATGCTACATGTGTGTGTGCGTTCTGGTTTGTATGTTTTCTCCCCCTTCAAATTACAATCCAATAGCCTACTTAACTATAGGGCACTAGGACCTTGGGGAGGCTGCTGCGCTGGCTTTCTCACTCTGCCAAGTAACGTCTCTCATCACAGCAGGATTATACAAAGGAGTTTATCTCATAGTAAACTATACCAAGGAGTTTATCTCATAGTAAACTACACCAAGGAGTTTATCTCATAGTAAACTACACCAAGGAGTTTATCTCATAGTAAACTACACCAAGGAGTTTATCTCACAGTAAACTACACCAAGGAGTTTATCTCACAGTAAACTACACCAAGGAGTTTATCTCATAGTAAACTACACCAAGGAGTTTATCTCATAGTAAACTACACCAAGGAGTTTATCTCATAATAAACTACACCAAGGAGTTTATCTCATAGTAAACTACACCAAGGAGTTTATCTCATAATAAACTATACCAAGGAGTTTATCTCATAATAAACTACACCAAGGAGTTTATCTCATAGTAAACTACACCAAGGAGTTTATCTCATAGTAAACTACACCAAGGAGTTTATCTCATAGTAAACTACACCAAGGAGTTTATCTCACAGTAAACTACACCAAGGAGTTTATCTCATAATAAACTATACCAAGGAGTTTATCTCATAGTAAACTATACCAAGGAGTTTATCTCATAGTAAACTATACCAAGGAGTTTATCTCATAGTAAACTACACCAAGGAGTTTATCTCATAATAAACTACACCAAGGAGTTTATCTCATAGTAAACTACACCAAGGAGTTTATCTCATAGTAAACTACACCAAGGAGTTTATCTCATAGTAAACTACACCAAGGAGTTTATCTCATAGTAAACTACACCAAGGAGTTTATCTCATAGTAAACTACACCAAGGAGTTTATCTCATAATAAACTATACCAAGGAGTTTATCTCATAATAAACTATACCAAGGAGTTTATCTCATAGTAAACTATACCAAGGAGTTTATCTCATAGTAAACTACACCAAGGAGTTTATCTCATAGTAAACTACACCAAGGAGTTTATCTCATAGTAAACTACACCAAGGAGTTTATCTCATAATAAACTATACCAAGGAGTTTATCTCATAGTAAACTACACCAAGGAGTTTATCTCACAGTAAACTACACCAAGGAGTTTATCTCACAGTAAACTACACCAAGGAGTTTATCTCACAGTAAACTACACCAAGGAGTTTATCTCACAGTAAACTACACCAAGGAGTACCATCATACAATATTTATCATTCGATAATTAAGATGTACTTGAAATGTGTTTTCTTCTTCTATTGAATGGTATATTTGACACTGAACTATTACTGTATCTCAGTGATAGTGTCCAATTGAGCATAAAATATTTGTTTGTAAAAACTACACAGACAACAAAATAGATGTAAATGTTGATCAAAATCTTATTCCCTTCTGCTCAAAATAAAAGAAGTAAACAACTCAAAAGTTGACCCTGTCAGGTCCAGTGACGCGGATATGAAAGATAGTTTATCCGTCTTTCCTTTGCAAGCAGGAAAAGTATTTCTCTTCTTTCTAATGTCCAGCAGGGGGCGACTCTTTAAAAAGAACTCTGGTTGTATAGAAGTCTATGAGAAAAAGCCTCTACTTCTCTCTTGATGTATTCCCTGGGTTCACATTGTGAACATGTTGTTAACCTTTACTCATAGAGCATTTAAAACGAGTCGGGTGCAGTGGGCAGCGCGTCCCGCTACTCCTCCACATATATATGTCTCAGAATATATGTCTGAGAGAACACACATATATATGTCTGAGAGAACACACATATATATGTCTGAGAATATATGTCTGAGAGAACACACATATATATGTCTGAGTGAACACACATATATATGTCTGAGAGAACACACATATATATGTCTGAGAGAACACACATATATATGTGTGAGAGAACACACATATATATGTCTGAGAATATATGTCTGAGAGAACACACATATATATGTCTGAGTGAACACACATATATATGTCTGAGAGAACACACATATATATGTCTCAGAATATATGTCTGAGAGAACACACATATATATGTCTGAGTGAACACACATATATATGTCTGAGAGAACACACATATATATGTCTGAGTGAACACACATATATATGTCTGAGAGAACACACATATATATGTCTGAGAGAACACACATATATATGTCTGAGAGAACACACATATATATGTCTGAGAGAACACACATATATATGTCTGAGAATATATGTCTGAGTGAACACACATATATATGTCTGAGAGAACACACATATATATGTCTGAGAGAACACACATATATATGTCTGAGAGAACACACATATATATGTCTGAGAATATATGTCTGAGTGAACACACATATATATGTCTGAGTGAACACACATATATATGTCTGAGAGAACACACATATATATGTCTGAGTGAACACACATATATATGTCTGAGAGAACACACATATATATGTCTGAGAGAACACACATATATATGTCTGAGTGAACACACATATATATGTCTCAGAATATATGTCTGAGAGAACACACATATATATGTCTGAGTGAACACACATATATATGTCTGAGAGAACACACATATATATGTCTGAGTGAACACACATATATATGTCTCAGAATATATGTCTGAGAGAACACACATATATATGTCTGAGTGAACACACATATATATGTCTGAGAGAACACACATATATATGTCTGAGTGAACACACATATATATGTCTGAGAGAACACACATATATATGTCTGAGAGAACACACATATATATGTCTGAGAGAACACACATATATATGTCTGAGAGAACACACATATATATGTCTGAGAATATATGTCTGAGTGAACACACATATATATGTCTGAGAGAACACACATATATATGTCTGAGAGAACACACATATATATGTCTGAGAGAACACACATATATATGTCTGAGAATATATGTCTGAGTGAACACACATATATATGTCTGAGTGAACACACATATATATGTCTGAGAGAACACACATATATATGTCTGAGTGAACACACATATATATGTCTGAGAGAACACACATATATATGTCTGAGAGAACACACATATATATGTCTGAGTGAACACACATATATATGTCTGAGAGAACACACATATATATGTCTGAGTGAACACACATATATATGTCTGAGAGAACACACATATATATGTCTGAGTGAACACACATATATATGTCTGAGTGAACACACATATATATGTCTCAGAATATATGTCTGAGAGAACACACATATATATGTCTGAGTGAACACACATATATATGTCTGAGTGAACACACATATATATGTCTGAGAGAACACACATATATATGTCTGAGAGAACACACATATATATGTCTGAGTGAACACACATATATATGTCTGAGAGAACACACATATATATGTCTGAGTGAACACACATATATATGTCTGAGTGAACACACATATATATGTCTGAGTGAACACACATATATATGTCTCAGAATATATGTCTGAGAGAACTTCTATTCACAGTTTCTCTCTGAGCACACGAGGTCGCTCATGGCGCTCTGGGCCTAACTTTGCCGTTTGGTTCCCGTCTTCTGTTCCTCCACGAGGTGACAGCGAGCCCCTCCCACACAGACCACTTCTAGTTCCCTCTTCTACTCTACTTCTGTTCCTCCACGAGGTGACAGTGAGCCCCTCCCACACAGACCACTTCTAGTCTGTTCCTCCACGAGGTGACAGTGAGCCCCTCCCACACAGACCACTTCTAGTCTGTTCCTCCACGTGGTGACAGAGAGACCCTCCCACACAGACCACTTCTAGTTCCCTTTCTACTTTACTTCTTCTGTTCTTTCTCCGCCCTGCTTGTTCTCTAATTCTGTTCCCTGTCGCCTCTCGGTCGCCTGTGTGAAAACACTGTGGCGGTCATACTGAAAGTGGTTTTAACTGTGTGTGTGTGTGTGTGTGTGTGTGTGTGTGTGTGTGTGTGTGTGTGTGTGTGTGTGTGTGTGTGTGTGTGCGTGCGCGCGCGCTCGCCACAATTGGAGTTATTTTAGGTCGAGGTCACGTTGACGTTAACGTTTTCGTTAATGCTAAACCCAGCTGTGAAGCACACAGTACCCACGGTTGGGTTGTACTCACCGATGCATGCTGGGTAAAAAAACATTTAATGTGCCTGGAGGTACACAGGAAGTGGCATAACTAGTTATTGAGAAACCTTTGCAATCATTTTGAACGCACTGAGAGAAGGCAGCTGGAACAGCGAGTAACATTTAATCAATAACGTAACGATTAACAGAAACAAGCCGACTGAGATGGAGCAGTGATGTCAGGGTCTCTGAAGGCTGAACATAATGAACAAAACAATGTGGGAAGTTCAAGAGAAACAATACAAAGCTCACACAAAACAGGGGAAACAGAAATGACACCAAAGATGCCGGTTACCCAACACCTCCCCACCAAATAAAAAACTGCCAAATGGATAAAAAGGGCTGAGTCAGCGATCTGCAGGTGGAAAGCAGCTCCATGACAGATTGATGAGTCCCAGGTGTGGAGGCTCCAGGCAATGAAGAGGAGGCGTGGCCGACTAACACAGAGACTCTCTTCAAACAAAGAGGCCGCAGATATATGATATATTCACGAAATGCCTAAAAATAACTTCGTACAGTTGTGGCGTCGGACACCCGTCTTCTGATTGGAAGTCCCGTTTGTTAGACCTGCCCACCAACCAGTGGGCGGGTCTAACCAGTTTTGGGATAATAGGCTCGTTCGAGATGAGCCAGTTCTGCGCAGAATCGATCGCCGGCGATCGGCGCGCAATGCATGCTGGGTAGATTTGTGTCCGTCGGTCCCGACTCGCTCTGACGTCACGCACACGTGGTCAACGATAATCTCACGAGATCAAGGCGGCCGTCGATTTCAGAGTCAGCCGCCGCAGTAGCTCCGTAACGACTGCGTGGCCCAGTGCATGATGGGAAACGCCTGGCTGTCGCCACATCAGAGAGCTGATTGGCTCTTAGATCTCACAGCAAACACCACGTGTTGTAGAAAATCCTTATTTTATGTGTAGTTGTAATACTTAACGCTGGATTGTTGACTATTAGTCTCATATTTGATCTAAAAACATATTTTGTGTGGTTGATAATACAAAATCGTATTTATACAACACACATCTAAACCAGTAGTAATGTATTTCACAGGCAGACATAAAATGAACAAAGGATGCAGCTACACACACATTTCTACATAAATATATATTTACAAACACATATGAATAAATCCAAACGTGATCTGTAAACTACAAGTAGACAAAAGTTCGGAACTAACAGGAAGTCATTTTTTTCAGTTACATTTTTAGTCACGTGGATGCTTTTAATTCGCGTTTCCGTCGCCATTATTTCCATCATAAACGTCACAATACTGGGCAGACATGAGCAATCAATTTTGTTCGTTTTTAATCGAAAAATCATGATTTCCACCCTAACGATGTTTCCATTCGCAGTGCGTTGTTGCAAATGTAAAACAATTAATAAATTGGTGTGTCTGTGCAGGACGTGAACTTGTTTTCCCCACATTTAATATGTTTATGTGTAATGGTGTCAAACTGGCGCTCCGCCCACATTCCAGGCATCATGAGCACCGTGGTCTTGAAGGCATTCCTGTAGAAGCCGTCGCCGCTTCCTTCATAACTTCTCGGCAGCGGCTGTTGTCGGACTCGATGGCGTCGAGTTTTCGGGTTCGGAGGACGGCGGCGTGGCCGCAAACCGAAGTAAATGTGCCGCGCTAGTGGCGGTTCTCTCTGACCAATCGGGCGCCTGCACTGTTTTAGCCCCTCCTTCTAGTGCCGCAACGACCCGTTTTTTCTTCGTCCACACTGACGGAGGTAAAACTCTCCGGTTCCGCGTGACGTCATTGTTTCGCCTCCCAGCCGGAGGCAGAGGACGCCGTGAGGTCACCAGACGCTTCCCCCCAGGGCCTCGCGGTGATATTTACAACACAGGGAGCGATCAGATACGCGGCCAGACGGCTGCTGAGCCGCCGACTCAGACAACAGGGAAGAAGCAGCATGTACACATGCGTGTCAACGGCACAGCGCGCTCATAGCGGAGAGGGTTGAAGGTTCGATTCCCATCGAGCTCGCCAGAGGAACTGTCGACGGTCTCCTGTTGTATTTCTTCATTTCTCATGAGAGTTTTTTTCAGCTAACTTGTTGGATTTGGGGGCCTTTGGTGCTTTATTTTCCTTTTTTGTGCAATTGATTTTTTTTATTAATATTTTTTTTATTGAGTTTGTCATAAATACTTTCACACAGAAAACAAATATTTCTGTCATTTCTTCCCAAAACGAGGTTGATTTGTCGGAGCTTTCGCACATAAAAGGCATCAATCAACCAATCAGGCAGTGCAGACACTTTTGTTCTTACCTTTCACAATAAAAGCCCGAGACATACACACTGTAACTGTTCACCAGAGGAATATCAAATTCACTAAAAGGGAACTTTATAAAATATGTTGATATACATAATTACTTCAGACAGACTGCTGCTCTGGTTCATTTTCCTTTTCTATTCAAACTTTTGTTTTGTTTTAAGACTAGTTTTGATGCAAAATAATTGCAGGCGAATGTTTTGCATTTCCATGAAATGATGCTGGCGGGCCATTCAACATGATTTGATAAAAAAAACGCTGACAAATATCTGCACATTTCCCAGGTTTCAGAATGTTCAGCAATATCATTCAAATCAGGGAGAAATCAAAAATGTTTGGAAATGAATGTGTTTCACACAGTTGCTCCGAAAACATCCCCCATTCCCAAAACGTGCCCCGTCTGCTGTGACATTTCATATTTCATGCATTCCAATTAGTTTTCAATCATTTTCTGCAATGCAAACTTCAGCATTTGCAGATTTGAGTCACTGGAGCAGGATTAACATTCCAGTGAGGGGGTGAGAGTGGGAAATGAAATGTGCGAGGAAAATCATGTGACCATCGTCGCACAGAGCTTAAACCTCTGCTCTTTGTGCAGGAAAAAAAATTAAGAGATTGACTTTTAAAAAGGATGGGATTTAAAAAAAGGGGCAGTTCAAACAAATTATGGGAAGATACAGGATCATAAGTAAAACATATACAAGTTGCTGTATGAAGTAATCCACGTCCTGCGTGTGCACAAGTCTTCAGCACACGTGAGGAATGTGCGGATGAAAAAAGAAAATGCTGCTGGAATTGAATCCGAGGCTCGCCGACGGCATTCCCCACCACATTTGTCTCCGCCGCCACGCAGAAAGAATGACATGCTGATCCAGGACCCGGTGACACACAGCGGGGAGTGACAGGTGGGATTTATTGCCCACCATCCAGCAGCTCTCAACACCTCCCACCGACATGCCGCACATCTGAGTGTTTTGCACCGACACTGCACTTGAGATGAGATCAGAGCAAATCATAGTCACTTTAATGTGATTTAAAAACACACACACACACATATATATATATATATATATATATATATATATATATATATATATATATATATATATATATAACAACATTCACCGTAAACATCTTCTCTTACCTAACTGTCAATTTACTGTGCCATAGTATTAGGATTGTTTAATAGCCCCAAATGTATTCTTATTCTCTGGATTCTGAAGAGATATACCCTAAAATTCGGATTACAAGGCGCACCCGTTTATAAGCCGCATATTCTAAATAAAATAAGTTGTATTTAATCCTAAACAAGCCGCGGTGGTTTATAAGCCGCTGTTGCTGCTGCTAGTGCCCGAGTCGGGCGTCTAGCCGGGGCTGGTCCCGCTACCTTCAGTGGTTGTCGGGGAGCTAGCTGCTGCAGCTAGCGCTGACAACACTTTTTATTTGTGTGCTGAATTTTCAGTGTTGTTTACTTGAGCTCAAGCAGTGCAGCCACACATTCTTGTGGCCAGCAGCTGCTGCTGCTAGCGCTTGCTGCTAGCGCTTGCTGCTAGGGCTTGCTGCTAGGGCTTGCTGCTAGCGCTTGCTTCTAGGGCTTGCTGCTAGCGCTTGCTGCTAGCGCTTGCTGCTAGGGCTTGCTTCTAGGGCTTGCTGCTAGGGCTTGCTGCTAGGGCTTGCTGCTAGGGCTTGCTGCTAGGGCTTGCTGCTAGCGCTTGCTGCTGCTAGGGCTTGCTGCTAGCGCTTGCTGCTAGCGCTGTGGAGGTGGTGGGTTCCCTCGCCGTCAGACCTGTTTTCTACCTGTTTTCCTCCGGTGAGCGTGGTGGCATCGTCGGTGGGTGCCGGGTGAGAGGCACCGCGGGGCGGACAGCAGGGAGTTTGGTTGCTAACAGGACCCTGTTTTACAGTGAGATCACTCGTGAAGGGGAGCGGCTGTGGCTCAGTGGTTAGCATGTCCATCTATCAATCAGAGGATTGGTGGTTTGAGCCCCGGCTTCGCTAGTCCATGTCGATGTGTCCTTGAGCAAGACACTTAACCTCCAATTGCTCCCTGTTGCTGTTTGTATGAGAATGTAAGTCGCTTTGGATAAAAGCGTCAGCTAAAATGTAATGTAATGATTTGGGAATATTTCACGTGAATTGTGTACCGCATGTCTCTGCAACTGCTGCTAAATTTAGAATATAAAAAAAAATTAGCTACACGGGTCAAAGTTGAGGGAAAAAGTAGCGGCTTATCACCCACATGTTACGGTTGTCCCTGACCTTTGTGGCGTGTGACCCCTTATAAACTATTTAAATACCCATGGAGCTCATTACAGGTTATAGTGTCTGTATGAAACAGTTAAACTAATAGCGACCTTTTCCTCACCTCTCCGGTACACTGGTTTCCTTGCAGTGACGCTCACTCCCTTCTTTCAGCACTTTCATCCAGTCACACCCGACCGATCCAGATAACACCCTTGAGTGTTTCCCTCCCCACACTTCTTTCCTTCTTCCCTTCCTCCGTCCTTGTCCTTGTCCTCCCCTCTCCATTTTTCCTGGAACAATGAGAAATAATCAGCAGATTTTCTGGAAAACTGTTATGCGTCGCAGAGTTACAACCCAAGGGAGCAAAGAACCACGTTAGGACATGAAGACTGTGTGTGTGTGTGTGTGTGTGTGTGTACACTAGCACTAAAGAACACCTCTGATTTAAATGCATCTGTGATAAATCCGCACATGACGTCTACCTTGAATGAATTGCACCCTTAACGCACCTAAAATGTTAACGTCCCCTTAATGCACCTGTAACATTACATTTCATTTAGCTGACGCTTTTATCCAAAGCAACTTAAATTTTTGCTCTATACACCGTAGACACAGCAACGGGGAACAATTAGGGGTTAAGTGTCTTGCTCAGGGACACTTTGATGTGTGAGCTATGGGGGGACTGGGGATTGAGCCGGCTACCTTGTGGTTGCGGGACGACCACTCATCCCCCTGAGCTACAGCCGCCCACCGGTTCAATGGACCAGGACCTAGAAGCACGACTCTCGAAACAGTGGTAGCAAATAAGAGTCATTTACTCGCAGGAACAAAACAGGCAGAACCGGTAGACACAAAACAACGCTGGAGAGCTTGGTCGGAAACACACAAGACAACAGGTGAATGGGATGAGGGCTGATGAGGAGCTGACTGACGGAATGAAGGGGGCGTGGAGCAAGATCTGAAATGACAGGACAGTTAGTACACAGACGGGATGAACAACTAGCAGTGAAATGTGTGGAGCTGAACCGTGACAGTACCTAAAACTTTAACGTCCCCTTAACGTACCTAAAATGTTTACGTCCCCATAACGTACCTAAAACTTTAACGTCCCCTTAACTAGGGTGACCAGACGTCCTCTTTTTCCCGGACATGTCCTCTTTTTCCCGGACATGTCCTCTTTTCGAGACCTAAAAAAAGCGTCCGGCAGGGATTCCAAAAACGTCCGGGATTTTGCTACGTCCGGGAAAATAGTTATTACCCCCTTACAAGTTTTGGAAATGGTATCTCCCTCACGTTCCACCTTCTTGCGCAAGCTCTGACTGTAGAGAGAACTGTCATTGGTCGACCGATTT